>BSBK01012143.1:0-2500 GCA_027943335.1 Chamaecyparis obtusa | reverse complement strand
TTGCTAACTATCTTTAATACAAATTTTTTTTGTCTTATATCTCCCTATACATATCTTTCTATCTTATATCTCCTTATACATATATATAATCAATATTCTACACATACCCTTGCTTTGAGATTAATGACAAAGGTGTGTTAAAACTAAATCTACAAAAACCTACTATGATAGAACATCTGGATATGCTATCTGCAGATTTTGGATCTCCTTCCAAAATGTGATTAGTGAATTTACAATTTGTAGATGGGTGCATAAAGCATATTGTAGCTTCTCCATCTTCTCTAGATTAGTGCTAGGACCTTGTTAATATGTCACCATGGTGGCATCGATCTCCTTGATATTCTGATTTAGTATGTCTAATGAGGGCGCAAGAGCATTCCTTAGCTGAGTCTATCTAGCCCTTATCTTGATCATCTATTTTTATGCCTTCTCAATCTTGTCTAACTATCCTTGGTAGATATTATTGCACATATTCACATCAATAGAGGGATCTTCCACTGATTTCTTTATGCTATCTATTATAACTTCTATCCCTTGTACATTTTTGTACAGACCACCAGTCAGTTTGTCCTAGTCCATACAGTCAACAGTGATCTTTCTACCGTTTGCTACAAAGTCCTTCAAAGATGCTTGATCATCCTTTAGTGAGCTTAGGTCAGGTGTATAGCTGCTAACCAATTCACTTAATCTCTTCTTCAAGTATTTCTCCTCTGCAACTAAGGATGCAGATTCTTCCAGGCTAGAGAAATTGCTTTGGAATTCTGAAATGACTGCACTTACATCATCAACAATGTGTACCTTGGACACTTTCTTGTAAGTAGGTAACAAACTGTTCAGTATGTTCATTGAATCTACAAGGAGAGGATTCCTCATCACTTGTTTCTCCTTTTCCTTCTCCATAGCTAAGATACTAAACCTAATCAGGTCTTCTTCTCCCCATGAGTCCAAATTGGTTGTGTCAGGTGTCAAACTTGACAACAATGCTGCTGAGGGAGTGATGGGAGTGCTATCCATCACTTCTTGTTTTACCTTGATTGGTTCAACTGATGTTTCATCTTTTTCTTCACTTCCTTTTACCTCTTCTTCTTTTTTTTTTTCAACTTCCTTTTCTTTTTCTCCTTTCTTTTCTCCCATCTTTTCTTCTTCTTTCTGATTTGTTATATCCTTAATCAATATTTCTTCTTGATGAGTAGGAGGAGTGTTACTGCATAAGATTTTAACTTCTTCTGTGCTCACTCAAGATTCTTCAAACTTGTCCAACTTAGTGTCAGTGGCTTCCATGGCTATCTCTACATTATCAATGATAATGGTGCTATCCTTTAGTGACTCTGTCATGGGTGTAGACTTAACTGTCTCTATTTGTGTTTCAACTCCAAGCGTTGAGTCTAGAGGACCTGTCACTGATGCATTAGTGGGCTCAACCAGGTCAACTTCCTTTAAGGGTACTTGTGTTGTGGGTGCAGTAGCTGGATACATGTTCCTATTCATAAAGACCTTCTCAAAGGATTTCTATGTTTCCTTAGCCACTAGATCATAATTTTTGTCCATTATATGCAAAGTCCTTGACTTTTTTCTAAGATGTGGCTTCACCAAATTTAATGATAGAGATTTATCTTCTAAGGAACATACTGGAAGAGTGTCATCTAGAATCTTTTCCCTTATCCTTAAATCCTCTTCTATGTCTTGTCTCTTTTGGAATTCTAGGATGTTCCATACATTGTGAGGGATCATAGTCTTAAGTTCCAAGGTTGTCTTCTTGAACTTCAGCTTATACTCTCGAGGATGGATGACCAATGATGATCAATTTCTTCCTCTTCAGAATTTCCTTATACTAAGGAGGAGAAGTAAGGTCAATGGTTTCTTTGGGTGCCGAAGGAGTAACATCAGTTTTACCCTTCTGTTCATCACATTTTTCAATCTTCACTTTCTTCAGCTTAGGATCATCTGATTCTGCCTTTTCTACATTTGTGCTCTCTAATTCCAAAGCAATCTTTTGTTCCCTTGCTTTGTCTAGGTCTGCTTGAGACACTCCATGTATTCTCAAGATTTATGAGGTAACCATAGCAACCTTCCTTTTTGTTGCTGCGCTATTCAAGACTACATCAATTTCTCTTATTTTCTCCTCAGATGTTCCCCATCTTGGCTCATCAGGGTCTTTAGGGGATGAAAGAAATACTTGAGCATATGCTTCCAAGACTTGTTTATCTACTTCATATCCAAGTGGATGAATCCACTTTGTTCTAGGTTCAACTACCTCCATGCATATTTTATGTCTGTTTCACCCATAAAACAAATAGTATCCTTACATTTCTCTGCTATCCTATACCTCATCTGCATCTTAGCTCTAAATGTCTTCAATTCTAGAGTCATGTAGTCTCTTAGAGTGCTCTCAGTAGATGCCTTGAAGTATATCTGTGGCATAGTGGCAACAGTCTTGTCAAGGTATAAGTATGACACCTGTCCAACAATATCAAAGACCCAAATCTAAATATCTTGGTCT
>BSBK01012142.1:2500-27500 GCA_027943335.1 Chamaecyparis obtusa | reverse complement strand
TTTAAGTATTCAACATAATATAAACTGTCGTATTCACTAAAATAGTAATTACCATCGTGATTATTGCTATAGTGTTTACGTGGACTGCTTATGATTATCATGGCAGTATTAAGTTTGGCAGCCTACAATATACGTATGAAACAATACGTAAACACTGCATTTAGTTTGGAGCGTATGAAACAGTTCATATACAATATGATTACTACGAGATTATTGAAATGAAACAATATGAGAATGCTATTTGGAGAGTCACGATTTGAGGAGTCGTGACTCATTAATGAGTCACATCTCATCAATTCATGACTACCATTATAATATATAATATAACTCATTCAATGAATTGAAGAAACCAAATACAGTAATTGATAAGTATAATAGGATCATCTACCAGTAGTGTTCATGAAGGTTTAACTTTCAGAATCAACATGAAATACAATATTATAACAAAGATTAAGAATGACTGCAAAGAAAGTTACTACCTTCGTTTGAGCAGTAAATGAAATATAGTTAAGGAAATTAATAAGTATGTACAACACCAATTACAAAGTATATACAAGTCTCCTTCACATCTGTAGAATATTAATGTAATAAAATTAGATATATATGCAGAATATTAATATAATATAATTAGATATATTTATTAATATATCTGTAATATATATATAGATATTGTGATTATATATATCACACATATTGAGTTAATATAAGAAAAATTTAAAAGCCATACATTCTTGATCAAAATTAACAGGGTTGTGAGGTGGATTGTCTCCCAGGGTCTTATCTTGGCTTACCTCTATGCCTTACTCCTCCGTACTCTTTTTGGTGGGATATGATTGATAAATTTCACAAAAGTCTTGCTGGTTGGAAGGGTGCTCTTCTTAGCCAGGCTGGTAAGATTGTTGTTCTCAAAGCTACCCTTCAAAGTATTCCTCTCTATGCCTTGAGCCTTTTCAAAATACCTAAGAAGTTTGCTGAAAGTATAGAGAAAGTCCAAAAGAACTTTCTTTGGTCCGGAGTCGAGAAAAAGAAAAGAATGGATCTTATTGCTTGGGAGAAGGTTTGTAAATTGACAAGGAAAGGGGGGTCTTGGTCTTCGCACTATTAGAATTATAAATGAGTTTCTTATGGCTAAACTCCTTTGGAGAATGTTCAAGAACTCGAGAGAATGGAGCACTATATGGCACAAAAAATATAATAGGGACAAATTGTTAGGAATGAATGCTAAATGTTTGGCAGACATTCTATAGCAGTTGTTGTTGCATTCATGACTATGATTGTCATTGATGTCAACACAGTGATTTACCGAAGACTTGCAGAGAAGTAGACAAAGTTTGGATTAACGCACATGGGTTATTGCAGTTGGATCTATGCAATGTTGAGGTTATACTCTTGATATGTCATATGTCTATGGTTAAGAGCCCAGGTAGTAATTCATTTATTCATGGAAGTTATGATCATTTTGGTGGAAGGAGTATTTAGGCAGTGTTCCTGAGTAGCGGGTTTGTGGAAATCGGATGATATCTCCTAATCGGGATGGAATTTGGTTTTGCGTAGTTAAAGGGAAGTTGAAGACACATTGATAGTGATGTGGATGATAGCACAAACTTCAAGGTCACATGAGTGAAGATTTATTGTATTTAGAAGCTGACAGTTTTGTGTAATTTTGGTTGAGCATGTGGAAACTTTTATTTTGTAATTGTATGCCAACTCATTTGTAATTATTTGAGTGTGGTATAAAGGAAGGAATGTATTTCCTTGTTGCAATGTAGTAGTTTTAATGTGAAAAGTGTGTAATTATGATATGGTAGCAGCGGTTGTGATGCTATATGCATGAAGTGAAGAAAATAGCTAAGTATGAAAGCAAATTTGTGAAGGAAGACATGCGAAGTAAAAAGATCTGAAATTGAGATCTGATGTAATAGTGAGTGTGGTTTGGCATAGTCAAAGAAGAGGTAACATATTATTTTGTTGAGTAATGCAAAGATTATTTGGACAGTGTGTTCAATGATCTTACCCTGAAGCTGTTTGGGCAGTGGGTCCTTCTATGTTCCATAACTCTTAACAGGGTTATAATCTTTTAACAGGGATTCAAAATCTCCTAACAAGGATTCATATGTACTGAATGTATTTCATAAGACTTCTAACATAGTCCATCCTCTCATAAGGAATATTCATATTAGTGCATCTTTTGTGGGCATCATTCCCACCGGGGTTTACTCTTTGATCAAGAGGTTCCCTAGTCAACATATCTTGTGTCATTGTGTTATTGTGTATGAATATCTTTCTATGGTTGGTAATTATATTGCTTATATGGTTTAATGATATTGAAGATGATAAAAGTTATAATTATCAAATAACTCATTCACCCCCCCTCTCAGTTATCTTGGTGGACTTTACTTTCTAACAATTGGTATCAGAGCGACAGGTCCTTGAAAAAGAAGTTTAACAGCTTAAGGAGATCCATGGTGAATTTCAGGAAAGAAAGCCCTAAGTTTGATGGAGTAAATTTTGACAGTTGGAAAGAAAAGATGAAGACACACCTATTATGTTTAGGACCAGGTTATTGGTTGATTATAAAGAATAATAAGACTATCATTGAAGAGGACAATCTTGAAACATGTACTGCGGAAGAGAGAGATCTATTCATGTGTAACATACTTGCAAGAGAAGCACTTTTGACAGAACTTTCAGAGAATGAGTACAGTCAGGTAAAATATTTGAAAAAATCTCATGAAATTTGGAATGCTTTACACTCTACTTTTGAAGGTGATGAACATGCAAAAAGAGTTAGATTACATAATTGGATATGTGCATTTGAAGATATAAGAATGTTGGAAGATGAATCTATTAGAAGTTATATTGGTAGAATGTCAGAGATCATTATAGGTATAAAATATTATGGAGGAACAAAGACAGAGAATGAAGTGATATGGAAAATTTTAAGTACATTGACTCCTATATTTAAGCAGACAACACAGATGATTGAACAAGTGATACCTTGTACAACAAACTTTACAAGAGAAACTCTTGTTGGAAGATTGGAAGCAGCAAAAATGAACCTGATATTATCAGGATACTTACCTAGAATGGAGTCAGCATTCAGTGCTCTTAGTGTTCACCTTACTTTGTCAAGAAGCATCAGTGTGAGCGGAGATTATGTTGGCAGCAGTAGATCTAGAAATGAAGAAGACAAGAAGATTGAAGAAGGTATTGCCTTGCTTGTGAAAAGAGAACCAGACGGTAAGAAAATATTTAAATGTTGGGCTTGTCAAGAATATGGTCATTTTGCATCTAAATGTCCTAAGAGAGTTAAAAAGTACAGAAGCAATTTCAAACCTAGAAGATCTAAGGAATGTTATTATGATAATGATGAAGATCTTGAAGCTAGTATAGAAAGAACTTTAAGTGAAAGTGATACTGAAAATAATGATGACATAGGATTTGTAGCAATTAAAGAAGAAAATCTTGAAAATAATGTTAAGGAAGAAAAAGCCTTAGTTTCTCAAGTTGAAAATAAATATGATTAGATTATAGACAGTGGTTGTTCACATCATATGACTAGATACATGAAAAAGTTCATAAAGTTGAATGAATATGATGGAGGAGTTGTTAGAGTTGGAAACAATGCACCTTGTTTGATTAAAGGTATAGGATCTATTACTCTTGATGGAAAGACTAATACTAATGATGTTTATTTTGTGGATGGATTGAAACATAATCTTTTGAGTGTTGGACAGTTAGTTGATAAGGGATATCAAGTTTGGTTTACTAAGAAAACTTGTGTGATAAAGGATAAAGATGGAAATCTAATTGGAACTGGATCTAGAACCAGAGGTAATGTATTTCAGTTGAATCCTACTGAGATGACATGTTTGATTACAAAGATTGATGACATTTGGTTATGGCATAGAAGGTTTTGTCATATAAACTTTGATAACATTGTGAAAGTAAGTACTACACTTGCAGTAAGAGATTTACCTAAAATTATGAAGCCTACTAACATGATTTGCAAAGAATGTGTAATGGCTAAATAGAAGAGAAGTTCTTTTCCTAGTAAGAAGTTTACATCTACAGAGAACCTGGAGATTGTTCATACAGATTTGAGCGGTCCTACTAGGACTAGAGGATTCTATGGAGAAAGGTATTTTATGATTCTTGTTGATGATTTTACAAGAATGATGTGGATTGCATTTCTTAAAGAAAAATCTGAAGCATTTGATAAGTTTAAGATTGTTAAGAATAAAGTTGAGAATGAATTTGGAATGAAGATTAAATGTTTGAGATCTGATAGAGGTGGAGAATTTACTTCTAGAGAGTTTAACAACTTTTGTGAATAAAATGGCATTAAAAGATAGTATTCAGCCCCTAGAACACTTGAACAAAATGGCATTATAGAAAGAAGGAATAGATCAATGACTGAAGTAGCAAGAGCTATGTTGTTTGAAAATGATTTGGCAAAGATATTCTAGAGAGAAGCAGTGAACATAGTAGTGTATACAATGAATAGAGTACAAATCAGAGCAGACACAGACAGTACACCTTATGAATTATGGTTTGGACATGCACCCTCACTTACGTATTTTAGAATTTTTGGAAGCAAATTTTATATAAAGAGAGATGATGATATTGGAAAGTTTGATCCTAGAAGTGATGAAGGTATATTTCTTGGATATTCTTTGAAAAGAAAAGCATATAGATGTTTCAATAAAAGAACTAAGACTATTGTTGAAAGCGCAAATGTTAAAGTTGATGAAAAGTTCAAAATTTAGGAAAGAATGCTTGATTATGAATCTAATGAAGAAGCTTATCCTAAACCTAACACTGGACCTACTGAATTGTTTTATGAAACTAACAGTGATTTGTTGAATGAAAGCCACAGTGAAGTTATTGAAGAACCTACATCTGAAGAGAGATCTGAGATAGTGACACCTAGAAAGAGTTTGTTAAGGAATCATCCTTTTGAATAGATTATTGGGAGCATCAAAAGAGGAGTTCTTACTTGAAATAAGGCACAAGAATAGTTATGTTTGATTTCTCAAATTGAACCTAAGACTACTAATGAAGCTTGTGAAGATGAAAGTTGGACTAATGCTATGAAAGAAGAACTAGATCGGATTGCAAAGAACAAGACATGGGAATTAGTCCCTAGACCTAAAGACAAGAATGTTATTGGAACTAAATGGGTATTCAGAAACAAGATGAATGAACAAGGAGAAGTATTAAGAAACAAAGCAAGATTGGTATGTAAGGGTTACTCACAACAAGAAGGAATTGACTATGAAGAAACTTTTGCACCTGTTGCAAGAATTGAAGCAGTAAGAATGTTTTTGGCTTATGTAGTAAGATTAAGTATCATGTTGTAAGAGATTAAGTATCATGTTGTGAATATTCCTTTCAGAAGGAATATTCATATTAGTGCATCTTTTGTGGGCATCATTCCCACCGGGGTTTACTCTTTGATCAAGAGGTTCCCCAGTCAACATATCTTGTGTCATTGTGTTATTGTGTATGAATATCTTTCTATGGTTGGTAATTATATTTCTTATATGGTTTAATGTTGTTGAAAATGATAAAAGCTATAATTATTAGATAACTAATTCACCCCCCCCTCTCAGTTATCTTGGTGGACTTTACTTTCTAACACAGCTCTAAATTCAATAATTTCTTAAACTCTGATCCTATCCAAGGTGGATCATGTATTTGGGGTAATGCTTTAAGAAGAAAGGATATGATAAAGAAGGGAGTCAAATGGAGGGTTGGTAATGGAAAGAAAATTCTCTTTTGTATGACACATGGCTGCTTGATAAACCCCTTAAGGAGGTACCTATTTGGAATGAAATGTTTATCCTTTGCAAATAGATTTTGGGCATTCATGTGGAGGACTATTGGGGAGGGGACAAATGGATTGATCTGGCCAGGATTGATCCTTCTCTTAGGAGTTTGAATAACCTTTTGAATGTTGTGGTTATTATTGATGAAGAGGATACCCTAATTTGGAGATATAATGCTAATGGCCTATTCTTGGTTTCCTCTCTATACATGCATAACTTTGAAGATAGTCTTGAACCATGTTGGGCTAAAGCCTGGTTCAAGGGATTAACTCCTAAAATTATTATTTTCTTTTGGATCTAATTGCAGGATAAAGTTCTTACAATTGACAATCTTAGGAAAAGAGGCCTTGTTCTTACTAATAGATGCTGTCTTTGCAAAAAAGATGAGGAGAATATCAATCATATGACCATCCCCTGTTCTTTTGCTAGGCAAATATGGGAAAAATTATTTGATATGATGAATTTGGAGTGGGTGTTCCCTCAAGACATTTAGGAGTTGTTTACTTGTTGGAAGCCACCGACTAACAATAAGGTCCTAATCTACTTTTGAAATTTCTTCCTTCCCTTCTTGTGCTGGGGGGTTTGGAAAGAAAGGAATGAACAAATTTTTAGGAACAAGGAGTCCAATTGGGATAGTATTTTCCACAAGATCAAGAGAGCTCTGTTGGAGAATTTGGGGTTGATTAAGAATTATCAAGACCCAAAGGATGATTGGGAGGCCAAAGTCTATAAGAATTGGAAGTTTGAGGGAAGGAAGGTTCAAGATACCAAAAGAAATATGAGAGAAGAGGCTAGGTGGGACTGCCCCCCTAATGGTTGGGTTAAAGTCAATTTTGATGGTGCCTCTAAAGGCAACCTTGGAACTGCTGGCTGTGGTATGGTTATCAGAGATGAGTATGGGAATTGAAAAGGGGCTTTGGCCACTCCTATAGGTTTTAATACCAATCAGGTGGCGGAGGCTAATGCGGCTCTTCATGGGTTGCTATTAGCCAAAAGGAAGGGTTATACTAAAATTTGAATTGAAGGGGATTCCCTAAATATTGTTAATTGCTTGAAGAATACCATGACCCCCTCATGGACCATAGCCAATGTTATTAGCAAGGCTAAAAACATTATTGAGTCCTTTGAAATGTGCATGATAAACCACATTTTTAGGGAGGCCAACTCGGTGGCTGACTGGGCAGCGAATGTGGCTTGTAAAAGCCAGATGGAAATTAAGTGGAATGATGGTTTTGATCTCCCTTGTGAAGGGTCATCATTAATTAATAAGGAGTAGATGATGAGTAAGCAACATGTTTTGAATGAAGATTTTATTAATGAGTATTGAGTGTAGTAATCTATGTGACGATCATGAAGGACAGTGAGCTAATTTCGAGATAATTATTGGGGTCCTTTGGCAAGATTTATGGGTTCTGTAGAACATCAAAAGGTCTTATTACAATCCAAAGGCTAACTTGCAGAGTGTTGGGAATTATCTAGAGAAGGGATTTCTATTCTCTTACATAGCTATGGGAGGCAGGAAGAGGAGGTGCGAGCTAGTGAGCTGTAGTGATTGGAAACAGAACAAGGAGATATGGAAAATTGTCGAAGATGGGGGTCTGGTGGCTTATATGGAGAGATTGCATGGAGGGAAAGTTGTTGTGACCAGAAATTTCATCAAAACATGGAATAAGGGGAGTGTTTTGGTTGGTACACAAAGTATGGAGGTGACTGAGGAAGTGATTGTAGAAGCAACTGGCTTGATGATTGAGGGCATCGACTTCTACAGGGATAGGAAGATTTCAGACAAAGCTTTGGAGGCATTTGCGCCCACGAAGCAGGAGAGGAATTGAATGGTAAAGGTGGAAAAATCATACTTTGATCCTAAGTGTATTTCCAAGCCTTGGCGCCTTGTTTTATTTGTAATAATTGGCTATATTACCTTGGATGGTCATTATACTAAAATATACAACCATCATCTTATCCTTCTGAACCACTTTAGGCATGGGGTAAAAATGAATTTTTCTTTTTACTTGCTGAGATCTTTGAATGCCTCTATCCTCCACTGGAAAAGGGACCCAGAGGGTGATCGTGCCTACCATGAAGGGCTCATGGTCCTCATTTTTGAGGTGTTGAAATCAAAGAAGGTGGAAAGACCCCAGCTTAACAGAAAAGCCCTTGAAGATTATGACACTAATGGGAAGGATTCTAAGGAGCCTTTTATGGAGGACACGGAAGAGGAAGAGGGGGACTCTGAGGACTTTCTGGAGTCCATCCCAAAGAGAAATAAAAAGAAAAGGAAGGTGGAGGAGTTGACCACAGATATGGATTTAGAGGATGAAGTGAGCAGGGAGGAAAGTTCTAAGAAACAAGGGAAAAAAAGAATGGAGCCCATCGACAAACGCATCAAAGCCAAAAAAGAGAAGAAGAAAGTTGTGAAAAGGGTTGTTATTTCCTCTTATGAGGGTTCTTCCTCTCAGGAAAAGATTAATCAGGAAGACCGTGTGGACACCAACCCTGCTATGGAGGAGAGTGTGGAAACTGGGAAAAATGTGTGGGTTAAGGAGAATATCTTGCACGAGGTCGCACAGGCTGTGAATAACATTGGGAAAGATGGGTACGAGAAGGATAAGGTCAACATGTAGAAGGAGAATTTGGAGAGCTCTAAGGAGAAAATGGAGGAAGGGAATAAGGGTTTTAAGAATATAGAGGGAGGGAATATGGATTTTGAAAATTTGGGATGTTTGGCTTTTCTGACTACTCTTAGTATTATGAAGAATGACATCACTGTGATGAAGACCCATATTCACTAGTTGCAAAAAGAGATAGAGGTTCTTAAAAGGATGCACCTGGGGGAGAAAATGATGGGCTAGACAATTGATGAGCTCACTGACACTGTTGCTAGGGCTGAGGGTCTTGCTGTTTTCAATGATAGAATTACTACCATGGAGGTCAAAATTGAAAACAATAACAGTATGACAAGGAAAATTGAAATTATGGAAAAGAGAATTGACAAGCTGGAGAAGACCATGGGGAATATTGCTGAGTAGAGATATGCTATCCTTAAGGCATCAAATGAGCATGTGAAGATCCTGGTGGACAAGATTGACAATGGGAAAGGGAACCAAGAGGTCACAGACACTAAAGATGATCAGGGCCCTAGCAGGTGTATGAGGTCCAGGTTCAAGAAGATGGAGGATGGTAACAAGAATGACATGGATGATCTAAAGTTGTCTACTGCAAACATGCAGATTCTTGCTGATCAGGCAGCAGAACTGATGAAATGTGTTTAGATAGCAACTTGCTGTCTTGCTTTCCTTTTGCTATCCTTTGTCTTTTGGTTGTTCTTTTTGTTTAAGGACTAGTTTGTGTGGGTTTTTTTGGTGCTGATGCACTTGTCCTGCTAGTGCTTAAATGTCTATTCTGTTCTCTTATTGTAAAAGGTTTTGAGTCCTTTCAAAACCTATTTTTATGTAATCAAAACATTTTGGATCACACATTGTGATAGCCTTTTAATATGAGTGAATGCCACTTTTGCTTCTATAATCTAGTCAATCTTCACATCTTTCTTCATCATATCATTTGGAGGCTTAACAACCTCAGTGAATCCCATGATGAAGCATAAGATGAAGTTGGTCTTCCCAAAGAAAGATCACAATTCCTTCTTGCTACTTGGCATTTACAGTTGCAGTAGTGCCTCTACTCTCTCAGAGTCAGTGGTGATTCCCTTCTCAGAGAATATATATCCTAGCAACTTCCCTTATGTGAATCTAAATATGAATTTATTAAGGTTGAGGGAAATGTCAAACTGACGACACCTCTTGCAAATTTTGGTGAGGTGGGCAGGGTGATCACACCTTTTTCAGGAGAAAACTATGAAATCAGCCATGTAGATGATTATGCATTTTTTAACCAACCCTTCAAATGTGATGTCTATTGCCTTCTTAAATATAGCCTTGATGTTAATCAAACCAAAGGGAATTCTCTTGTAAGTGAATGTTCCCCACTTTGTGGTAAACTCAGTTTTGACCCGATCCTTGAGTTTCACCATAACATGGTTATAACCTGAGTATCTGTCCAAGAAGGACATCAACTGCAAGTTATTGATGATGTGAAGCACCTCATCAAGTGAGGGTAAGGGATGGTTATCCTTTTTTGAAGCCTTATTCAGGTTCCAAAATCTACTCAGAATCAAATTTCCCCATTTTCTTTTGGACTGGGACTAGATTTTCCACCCAAGTGGTATGCCAGATCGAGAAGATTATTCTCACAGCTAGTAGCTTATGAACCTCTTGGTAGATTAGGAGATTGACAGGTCATTTATTTTTCCTGAAAGGCTTAGCATCAAGCTTTAGGGGAATAGTGTGCATCATAATCGATGTATCATAGGTTTTTATATCCTCATTGTTAGACTACAACTGATGAACTACTTGGAGAACAAAATGGAGAATGTGATGATGATCACCGAGCTACAAAGGTATATGTGATACATTAGATCAGTTGTTATATTGTCATTGATGTCAACTAGTTTTGACTATACTTATCATGATAGTTGCAAACATATGAAGAAGGTAATTTTGGCGAAGGAAAGAGATATTAACATGAAGATGAGATGTATGAGTTAGTTATGACTAAGCTATTCATTGGGTACCTTATTGATGAGTCTATGATAGTATTATAGTGATTTGATTGGATTACATGATTTTGTTAAGTATTGAAGATAAAAAATGTACAAGTTAATTTGGTTAGTACATGAAGAGCTTAGTATACAATGAGCAGATGGAGTGTACACCAAGTAAGTGTAGTGTATACTGAGTGCGGTATTAACTGAGTAGGAAGAAACTGACATATCACGATATTGACTGATCAAAAGAAATAACGTGGAACATGTGATTACCAACATGAGATGATGATTTGGATGAATCTGAATGATTCCAAGGTTAAAGATAAATTTTTTAATGAATATCTATGACTGACAAAATTTAAGGAAGATCAAATGATGAAGATTGAAAATGTGTTAAGGCACAAGTTTCAAGGAAGGTTAAAGAGGTAAAATCAATGATGGAGATTAAGAGGCAAAATATATGGTTGAGAAGAAAATGGTTTATCATGTCTATATAAGGAGACAAGAGATTAAAAGAGTTAATGTGCATGAAGAGAAGATTGTATACATGCAAATCTAGTCAGATAGGTTGAAGTAAGATCTAAGTAATTTTGCAGACAACACCAAGCGTCAGAAGGAGAACACCAAGCATAACATATTTGGAGGAAGCGAGAAATTGAAGAGATTATGATGACTAGAGATATATTGAGCTTAGCATAGATCTGAATATTTGCAAAGGAAGTTGCATTTGAATCAAGTCATTTATTGTTGCTTTCTAACCATTTCTACAGAAAAATCTCTTAACCGAGTGAGACTTAACATTCTTTTTCTATTTATTTATGACATTCAATGAATGTTGATTATTTTCTTGTTGACCCAAGTGAATGTATGGTCACAAAAAATTGTTAGTGATAAATCCTCTATCAAGGTCACACCTTACAGTGTGTTTTGTAACCTTTAACAGGGTTGGCTCTTAACCGAGCTCACTTCAGAAGAGTGAAAATATTTTGGGTACCGGTCCCAGGTGGTTTTTCCCTTGACATTTTTTCCACATAAAAAATCAAGTGTTAAATGTGTATGCATGTGATGTATTTCTATTTTATTGTACACATTACAATAACTGGTTTGATCAGTATATACTAGATAATTTATCTGACTGTTGGTTAATGAATTAGAAAGGCACAAACAAGTTTTTACTGAGTTGTTTAAGTGTATTTGTGAAATTGGTTTTATACATCAGAGAATGAATTGGGACTGTAGGATAACTAATCATAAATGATTCACTCCCCTCTTAGCTATTTAACAATTGGTATCAGAGTGATAGTACTTGAAAGAAAAAGTTTAAAGGACTTAAGTTAAAGATCTAAAGATGTATAAGAGGGAGGTATCGAAGCTGAACAAAGATAATTTATCAACATAGCAAAGCAGGATGAAGTTGTATCTATTAGGTATTGGAGATTCTACACTATACTATTTAGAAAATGAGTTCATAACTCCTATTGGTACTTTGACTATCAACCAGATGAAAGAGAGACAAGAGCATAATGAAATGATGATTGAGATTAATTCTTCTCTATCACACGTTTAATTTGAAGATATTAAGAACTGTACAATTCCAAAAGAAATGTGGGACAAGCTGACACTTGTTCATGGAGGAGGTCTGAGTGTTCTTAGGGAAAACTTAGAAATATTAAGAGGAAAGTTTGATTATATGAATATGAATGAAAGATGAAAACATCACTCAGTATAGTCACCGAGTCAAGGAAGTGATGAATTCTATACGAGGTGGAGATGGAAATATTGAAGAAGAAACTGTGGTAAGTAAAATTCTAAGGATAGTTTTACCTGCCTATGCTATTAGAGTCTCAACAAAACATGAAATGAGAGCTATTCCTGGTAATGATGTTTCTCTTGATAGTTTGATCGGTACATTGACTACATTTGAGCTTAGCAAATATGATAAGAATATTGTACCTAAGGTAGAATATGCATTTGTGTCATCATTACAAACTGGAAGATCAGGTAGCATGCATCAGATAAGAAATGAAAGTGATAGTGAAGCTAAAGAAGATGAGCTTGATGAGATTGAAGCATTGGTGGATAGAAGGCTACCAAAAGGGAAAGGAAGATACCGAGGTATGCTAACCTTAGTATGTTTCAAATGTAAAGAGATTGTTCATATTGCTGCAAGATGTCCTAACATGAATGATAATGAGAAGAGAAGTGAAAGATCAATTGAAAGGAAGAATGACAAAAGAAATTACTGAGATTACAGAGGTAACTGAAAACATGGAAACAAAGACAAATGAGACTATAGAGATAAAGGTAAAAAGGCATGCTACCTATTTGATGATGATGATAATACTGAGACTGAAACTTACAAAGATGTAGAAGTGGTGTTTGTTACATTGAAGGAAGATTTTGAAGAAGAAGAAAGGTATGTTGAAAAGGAAATTATTTCTAAAGTAAGCAACAATGATACTTGGATTATTGATAGTGGCTTCACACATCATATGACTGGTGATGAAGAAAATTTTGAATATCTTGAACATTATAATGGTGGATCTTTGAAAATGGGAAATGATACACCCTTTCAAGTGAAAGGTAAAGGATCTATATTGTTGAATAACAAGATCAGATGTGAAAATGCTTATTGGGTGAAAGGACTTCACTATAATCTATTTAGTGTAGTAGAACTGAATAATACAGGTCACCGATTTTCATTTGATAAAATAAAGTTAAAGATCTATGATAAGGTTGGAAAACTAATCGGTACTGGTGAACAATCAAAAGGTAACTTATTCTATTTGGATAATGTTGAAAATTCTTGTTTATTGGCTAAGAATGATGATGCTTGATTATGGCACAAGAGGTTGTCATGTGAACTTTGACAACATGGTTAAGATTAGTAAGAAAAGGAAAGTTAGAGGTTTACCGAGTATATCTAAGCTTGGCCGTGTAATGTGCAAACAATGTCAAATGGAAAAAATGTCAAAATCTAGTTTCAAGAGAAAACAATATTCATCTAATGCTATTCTAGATTTAGTTCATACTTACTTGTGTGAACCTATGATAACTTAGAGCTATTATGGAGATATATATTTTATCTTATTTGTTCATGATTTTTCTAGGATGATGCTTGTCATGTTCTTAAAAGAAAAATCAGAATCTTTTCAAATGTTTAAGTGGTACAAAGTGAAGGTAGAGAAAGAAACTGGTAAGCAACTAAAATGTTTAAGGTAAGATAGGGGTGGTGAATTCATTTATGATGAATTTACTAATTTTTTTAATGAGCATGGAATAAATAGATAGGTATCTACACCAAGGACACCTCAACAAAATGGGATTGTAGAAAGAAGAAATAGATCAATTATTGATTGTGATAGAGTATTGTTAATTGAAAAAGATGTTGCACAAATTTATCTGGAGAGAAGCTATTAGTATTGTTGTTTATACACTAAACTGAGTACAACTGAAGAAAGAATCAAACAAGACACCTTATGAGCTATGGTATGGCTATACACCTAATGTGAGTTATTTTAGAATATTTGGAAGTAGATGTTACATTTTGAAAGATGATAGAAGTGGAAAATTTAATTCTAAAGGTGATGGAGGCATATTTCTAGGTTACTCTACTAGAAGTAAGGCATATAAATATTTAAACAAGAATACTAACAAGATGATTGAAAGTGAAAATGTGAGAGTTGATGGGTTTGCTGAGAAAAATGATGAAGAAAACAAGAAGGAACCAGAAGATTATGGTAGATTTGTTTATAAAGAAGATCCTGACACTCTACTTGAGCAACAACCTAGTTTCATCAAGAAAAAGAATACTGCTACCGAGCAACAATCCTTATAGACCAAGCAACAACAAACAATTACCAAAGAGAATGATCATCATGTTTCAAGTGGAGAAAACATTGATGAACAAAGATCTGAACCTGTACTAGCAAAGTATGTGAGAAGGCACCATCCACAAGATCAGATAATTGGAGACAAAGGAGTAGGAATGATGACAAGAAGTAAGTTAAGAAACAACACATGTTTGGTTTGTGAATTTGAACCTAAAACTATTAAAGATGCATTGGAAAATGATGATTGGATTAGAGAAATGAAATAAGAGATTGCACAAATAAAAAATAATAAGACATGGACATTAGTACTGAGACCTAAAGACAAAAATGTGATTGAAACCAAATGGATTTTCAGAAATAAATTGAATGAGAATGGAGATGTAACAAGGAATAAGGCAAGATTAGTCTGAAAAGGTTATGCACAAGAAGAATGAATTGACTATGGAGAAACTTTTGCACCTATTGCTAGACTTGAAGGAGTGAGAATATTGCTTGCATATTCTTGTTACAAAGGATTTAAGGTATATCAGATGGAGGTAAAATCTGTATTTTTGAATGAGATTCTTGAAGAAGAGGTATACATTGAACAACCTGAAGGTTTTGTAGATCCTACTCAGAAGAACATGGTTTGTAAGATGCACAAGGCACTATATGGATTGAAGCAAGTATTGAGAGCATGGTATGAAAGACTGAATTCTTCTTTGATAAGAATTGGATTTGTTCGAACAAGTGACAAAAAAAATTATATTTGAGATGTGAAACTGATGATAAGATTCTTTTTTCTAAAATTTTTGTTGATGATATAATATTTGGAGGTCATGATACTTTATGTAAGTTTTTTGCTAATGAAATGAGATAAGAGTTTGAAATGTCATTGTTTGGAGAGATCAAATTCTTTCTTGGTCTGAAAATACAACAATAGAAAGAAGGTATATATATCACTGAGACAAAGTACATTAAAGAAGTCTTGAAGACATTCGGTATGGAAGACTCAAAACCAGTTGGTACACCTATGGTAATCAGATGCAAGCTAACCAAGGATGGCACATCAACATAGGTAAATAAAACCTTATACAAATCTATGATTGGAAAGTTGATGTATGTTGTGCATAGTAGAGAAGATATTGCACACACTGTTGGAATTGTAGCTAGATATTTTTCTAATCCTAAATAATCACACATGATTACTATGAAAAGAATTTTGAGATATGTGAAGAACACTGAAAGCTATGGGTTGTGGTATAAGAAAGAAGGAAATTTTGAACTTAGAGTCTATACAGATGTTGATTGGGCTAGAAATATTGATGATAGAAAAAACACTAGTAGTAGAACATTCTTTTTGGGAGAAAGATTAGTAACATGGATAAGTAAGAAACAAGGATGTATTTCTCAGTCCACTGCTAAAGCTGAATATGTAGCTTCTACTACTAATTATTCAAATATTACATGGATTAAACAATTGTTGGAAGGTATGAATGAAGAAATAACTGATCCAATGATAATTTATTGTGACAATACAAGTGCTATAAACATTTTAATGAATCCAGTGATGCATGCAAAGACAAAGCACATATCTATTAAATATCACTACTTAAGGGAGCAAGTTCAGGAAAAATAAGTCAAATTGGAATATGTGAAGTCACATGAGCAACTTTTTGATATATTCAAAAAAACCTTACCGAAGGATACATTTGAATACTTGAGAAGTAGACTAGGGGACCATTCCCTATCTAACAGTCACCAAGGTGATGTGGGGTTGCATCAACCTGTACTTTATCAAAAGATCTATTTATGTTGATGCATGATGTTCACACTTTGGAATTCCTAAGGTTGTGAAGAAGGTGAAAGACAAGCTAAAATAGAGAACATATGTACATGCAAGGTACACAAATTTGAAAATGAACAACAAAGATACTTATTTACTTGAGAGTTGATTATCTTTGGCATTGCTGTCAAAGGGAGAGAATTCTAGCATGAAATATTCAAGAGAGATGATCTTGAAATATTGAGAGAGAATATGAATGAAATATTAGATAGGAATGAAGCTAACCGAAAGGGAGAGAATATGCATTGAAAAGAGAAATTCTATAGAAAGGAGACAGATGTTGTGTAGTGATTAAACATATTAAAAGCATAAGCTAGCTGAGGGAGAGCTACCAAGTTACAACATAAAGATCGAGTTGTAAAAACTTAAGATGTCTATTATTCTATGGCATATTTCATATTGTGTTGCCATCAATTCCAAAGGGAGAGATTTTTAGACTACAATTGATGAACTACTTGGAGAGCAGAATGGAGAATGTGATGATGATCATTGAGCTATAAAGGTATATGTGAGATATTAGATCAGTTGTTATATTATCATTGATGTCAACTAGTAGTTTTGACTGTAATTATCATGATAGTTGCAAACATCTGAAGATGGTAATGTTGGTGAAGGAAAGAGATTAGCATGAAGATGATATGTATGAGTTAGCTATGAATAAGGTATTCATTGGGAAACTTATTGATGAGTCTATGACTGTATGATGGTGATTTGATTGGATTACATGATTCTATTAAGTATTGTAGATTAAAAATGTACAAGTTAATTTGGTCGGTACATGAAGAACTTAGTATACATTGAGAAGATGCAATGTACACTAAGTAAGTGTAGTGTATACTGAGCAAGAAGAAACTGACATATCACGGTATTGACCGAGCCAAAGAAATAATGTGGAACATGTGATTATAAACATGACATGATGAGCTAGATGAATCTAGATGATTCTGAGGTTAAAGATAAATTTTGTTATGAAGGTCTATGATTGAAAAAATTCAAGGAAGATCAGATGATGAAGATTGAAAACATGTTAAGGCACAAGTTCTAAGGAAGGTTAAAGAGGCAAAATCAACAATGGAGATTAAGAGGCAAAATATATGGCTGAGAAGAAAATGGTTTATCATGTCTATATAAGGAGACAAGAGATTAAAAGAGTTAATGCACATGAAGAGAAGATTGTATACATGTGAAGCTGGTCATAAAGGTTGAATTAAGAACTGAGTAATTCTGCAGACAACACTGAGCGTCAGAAGGAGAACACCAAGCAAAACAGAGATTGAGGAAGAAGGAAATTGAAGAGATTATGATGACCAGAGATATATTGAGCTTAGCATAGATTTGAATATCTACAAAGGAAGTTGCATTTGAATCAAGTCATTTAATGTTGCTTTCTAACCATTGTTACAGACAAAATATCTTAATCAAGTGAGACTTAACAGTCTTTTTCTATTTATTTATGACATTCAATAAATATTGATTGTTTTCTTGTTGACCCAAGTGAATGTATGGTCATAGAGAACTATCAGTGATAAATCCTCTAGAAAGGTCACACCTTACAATGTGTTTTGTAACCTTTAACATGGTTGGCTCTTAACTAAGCTCACTTCATAAGAGTGAAAATATTTTGGGTACCGGTCCTAGGTGGTTTTTCCCTTAACAAGGCCTCCACGTTAAAAATCAAGTATTAAATATGTACGCATGTGATGTTTTTCTATTTTACCTTACATATTACAATAACTTGTTTGATCAGTATATGCTAGATAATTTATCTAATAGTTGGTTAATGAATCAGAAAGGCACATACAAGTTTTTACCAAGCTGTTTAAGTTTATTTATTGAAATTATTTTTATACATTTGAGAGTGAATTGGGACTGTAGAATAATTGATCATAACTGCTTCACCCCCCACTTAGTTATCTAACACTCATATCCCTAGAAAATCACATTGATGTATTCCCAAAGAACTATGAGGATTTCCTCTTTCTCCTCTAGGGAATAAGAGGTACCTATGTACATGCACTTTTCTTCGGTGCTCATTTCAATGTTAACTTTTTCATATTTTCCCCCTTCCAAAGACTAGGTGTTTCTACTCTTAACCTAAGGATCTGAGTCAAAAAAAATTTCAAGCACAACCATCCCCTTTGGGATGGTGTTGGTTGGTAGATCAAGGATATTATCCTCATCTCTTCTGTGTCTTGTATCATCATGTTCATCTTCCTCTATGATATGGTCTTTGAAGACACCAATGTTTTCCAAAAAGGAAAGGATGTATTTATCATCTTCAAAGACCTAAAAATAGGTTATGTTGTCAGGAACAGAGGGGGGTGGGGACCATTTCCATAAAAAAATACCAGAGCTAAGAACCTGTCATAGGTTCAAGAGTAATGGTAGACACAAAAAGAGTGTCTAGAACATAATTTCATTTTTGATGAATCACCTCAATGTCAAAGGAATCAAAGTCCTCTATTAAGCTCCACACTTGCTTCTTATATGTCACCAATCATTTTTCATGGTATGTTCACTAAATCTGAACTTGTTTAACTACTAGTTCTGAATCACCCATTGTTTGAAGATGGGTGACTCCCTTTTTCAGTGAAAATAGGAGGCCTAAGACCAAGGCATCATACTTAGTGACATTTTTTGTGTAGTCAAACTATAATCGGTCAGATGTTAGGAAAGATATCCCTCAAGGATTAATCAATTCTACCCCAACCCCACACCCTTGCTTGGATTGGGATCTATCAAACTTTAGGATCTATAAGTCATTTTTGGTATGGTGTGGTTTGGGTGGCTGGGTAGTTTGTGGTACTGGTTTGGGAATGGGAGGAGGTTCTTGTGTGTCTTTTGAGATAGAAGACATAGGGGCCAAAATAACCTCTAGAGGAGACACCGCTGGAGTTTCTCTAATAGGTAGCCCTTCATCTATGTCTATGGGTGGAATGCATTGTGTGGAAATATCCCCATGCATCCTCTCCCTGGGATGCCCGAGAGGCAGACCATGGTATCATCAACACAATGTTTCCATTCTAACTTGAAATGTTCTTGACAGTGCACCCTACACCAGATGTGACAAGAGAGTGGTCAAAGGGGTTCCATTTCTCTAAAGGCTGACATCATGCTTTAGCCTCACAATAAGGTCATGGAATGCTTAGTGATGATAGGGTCCTCATTGAGGAGCATCCCACTTAGAATTAAGTCCAGGGCCAAGATCTCCTTGGTTTGATACATGACGAGCTTGATTTTAGCATATGTTATCTCAGCCACCTGACCATAGTTGGTGAGGGCTTGTTTCATTTGGGGTTCACTATCCACCTTGATTTGATTGGCCTCCCCTCTCCAAGAAAGCCATAAGTGGGAGAAGTCAATTGAGATATACTCATTGAGGGCCTTGGACCAGTTCTAGCTTAAGAGAATTGCATATGTTTCATGGATGTCAATGACACTAGACACCCGAGGTTCTTGGATGAGCTAGATTTGAACATTTTTCAGTTCACCCACCATCTTGACAATAGTTTTGCAAAGTTTAACTACCAAATCCTTGGATGGTGTTGGAACCAACCCAAGCTTCTTACAGATTGACAAGGGCATGACATTACTCGAAGCTCCATATTCCACTAGACAATTGTGCAGGTTATTTCCATATATTTTTAGACTAAGCAAGAAGCGAGGGTCCTCAATGTTTCCTTAGAATACATTAACATTAGCATCATAAAAAATGGAAGTCTTTGGTGGGTTATGGAAGGATTTCAGATTCTCTAGATATTGCAGGAGGGCCTTCTTTGCTTATGATAGCTAAGAAATACTTCCATCAAGCCATCCCTTTGGGATTCCTAGACTCTTTACCGCGGACTCGCAAGTAGCATGGAAGATAGGTCCATTTGGAGGGGGAGGGTTGATGTTTGCATGGGGATATGGAGGAACACTAGTATTCCTCAGGGGAATCAACATTGTGAAGGGGCCTTTGTTAGTTTGGCTCCTAGTGTTGTAGGGAGCATGTGAACTAGTGAAGATGTTAGCCTCAGAGGCACATATGGAATCATCAAAGAACCCTTGTAGATTGACTTCTTCTTTATCTTCCTTGTCTACTCCAAAAAATACAATTTTGCAAACAAAGACAAAATTATGAGGTTTTGTTGGGGTCAAATCAGTATGCGGTTGATGATCCAACTGGGAGATCTGGATAATTTTCTCTAGAGTGAAAAAATTCACCTCAAAATGTAAGATAGTATTGTGCAACTAGCACCAAGTGGTCAAGGGATGGAATTCAATGATATGGAAAAATTTACTAGGACCCGCACTCCCTTGAGTACCAAATTAGTTTGGGGCTACACCTTCGTTGTTTAGAGTGTTGTTCCATTGTTGATTATTTGGCCAAAAATTTCTATTGCTACTTTTGTTGGGGTAATTTTGAGGCCTAGAGTTGTTGGAACTCTGTTGTCCTAAAAGGATATTTCCCTACTAAGAGGAGCTAGGGATTTGGAATGTAGAAGGTCCCATATTTAGTTTCCCCATGTCTGTATTGAGTGAGGACATGAGTCACCTAAGGGATTCGACCTCAACGGACAATTGGGTTGTTTGGTCATAGTGTGATGATTGGGGTGGCGGGTTTGTTAGGGAAGCTGTAGCTACACAAGATTTATCATTGGATGTGGTCATTTGGAATAAATGGATCCCTTCATGTGATGGTCCAGGTGAAGTGGCCATTGGGAAGAAAGGGATCCTGAGTGTTTGAGGTGCTAGTTATCGTGGTTGTGTCCAGGGTGAATACTTGGGTGTTAGAGGAGTGTGAATAGGAGAAAAGTATACATAATGGGGTACCAGACTCATCATCAGGGCACCCAATACCATGTTAGGATTATACCCACCTGTGTAGATATTTCCCCTAGTATGTATATCATAGGGCATGCTTTTCCCAATTTTACCAAGAGCCTTGTTGAGTTTTCAGGACAATTCGAGGGCAAGATTGTATTCTTTTGCTAGGGTTTCCCTCTCATTTATGGTGGTCATTCTCTAGAGAAGGGTCATAATGGATCCAAAGCATTGAGATAAGTTTAGATTTCCACCTTCGTAGAGGGGATGAAAAGACCCATGCATAATTTCAAGGTTCTTTGGAATCAATGGTTAAAAATAGTTAGAGGCTCATTGGGTTCCTTCTTTATGGAGATGAACTGAATGTGTGACTAAGATGGGTCCACATGAGCCCATAATGTTGCTAAGAAGGCATCTTCCACATCTTACCAACCATTGAAGGAATCAGTGGGCATGTTCAAGTACCATTTTAATTCATTTTCCCCAAGGGACAACGGGAACATCCTACAAACTACATCTTTGTGTTGAATATGATGCATGTTCATAGCATCTTTATAAGCTTTCAAGTGTTCCTCCATGGTCCAGGGACCTATGTGTTTTTATTTCAAGCATATATTCTCTAGATGTAGAGGAAGATCATTCACTTTATTAGGGAGCTTCCACATTGGAGAGCTAGTTTTGTTGAAATACATGACCATGGAGACCGTTGGATTGGGGAGGGTTGCAATTGTCCCTACAACTCATTGGGACACTAGGAAACTTTGAGGAGTTGAAGATCTAGATGAGGGGGCTGAGATCTGTTGTTTTTAATAGGTCCTTTTGACTCAGATAGGAGGTCTAAGCTCAACAAACTCACCAGGGTTTGGGGTCAATCAAAGGATTCTTTCAAATCTCAAAGGCAAGAATGACCCTAAATAATGGAAAGATTGACTCCTAAAACTACTACTCGGGGAACCCTCTTGAGGTGTGGTCTCAAAGACTTATGAAAAGGATGAGATCATACCCTCCTTCTAGTGCCATTTTTTGTTGATGAGACTTTGTGATGAACTCTCTAATAGAGAAAGAGTTGTCACTGGGTACCAGGGTACCGACCAACTTCGCTTGAAGAGGTTTATCAGAGAGTGATCTCTCCTAGCCTCCAAGCACCTAGTAGTTAGGTCGCGATGGTGTGAGAATGATTTAGTTGTATGAGTGAATTTTTATAATAAGGGGCCTACTAGTTTTATGCTCATTAAATATTAAAGACGTAGAATAGGGATAAGGTTTCGTGTAGTAGCCATTAGCTTCAACAAAGAAATACAGAAGATACACCAAAGTTAGAGTAAACATCTACCTACAATCATCCAATAAACTTGTAAACATCAATAGTGCTCAAAATAGAGAACATGTAACCATACTAAATATATGCATGATCATTAACTAAGACATATATAAGTAGTAAAAGTAAAGAATTTATTTATCTACCAAAGAACTTGAGAAGAGGACATTAGAGAAGCATACACCATGAAAGACATTCTCCAAACCCAAAATCAAAGACAACAAGAAGTGAAACACCAAGAATAATGTTTTATTCTTTCATTAACTTTGAGATCTATCATCACTAGTTGGTACATCCATGGCTCCAAGGGAGCATTAATCCACTAAAATTAATAGATCAACTAAACTATGATAAAGAATGCAATAATCATCATGGACAAGAAAATCATCAATTTTGTTGACACTTGGAATTGCATCAAAATTCTTATTTATGGACAAAGATCACTATCTACATTAGGATCTACAACCTACTTATTTACATAAAATACAATATTAACAACTGGTACTACTTGCACTATTAGAATCATCTCATCACATTACAACAACTAAAAATGATAGAATAAAAGAAAGAGGAGGAAGAAGAATAAAAAATTTAGGGGAAACAATCATTGGGGAGACATCATCAATGTGTGTGGATGTGACAGTGTAGTCTAGGTGCCTCGACTAATGTGATCCATAAATGCAATGACGACACCATGTCTCCAAGTCTTCCCCCCTGTATGCCAAATATTAAATGTTGGATCGGTGCCTCAGGAGTTGGGATAGCGTCTATAGTTTATCACCTTTCACCTAACACTTTTAGGCTATACTGTACTTTCTCATTCTCCAATAGAATGCTTCTGATAATAATTTGGGATGATGGTTGGTTAGCTCTGTGAAAGACCATTGATGTAGAATACCTTAAAGAATACACATATGAAGGTTGGAACTCCAGACTCTAGTATCTTGCGCTCAAAGAATGATGAATGAATGAATATGGGTTCAGAGGGGGACAAGTCTTAGAACCCAAAAAATTTATTGTTCCTTAAATTTCTTGAAGGCCTCTAGTATTTTGGCTATGCCTTCCTCATCTACCTCTTTTAGAAAATCCATGTGGCTTGTGGCCTCCTCAAGATGGTCCCTTGCATCCTCCACCTTTTTCTTCATCTCAAAGGTGACTTTAGTGGCATCATGGGCCTTAAGCATCAGCTAGGAGAGCCTTCCCTTAACTAATCTATCACAATCCCCCAGAAGCCGAAATTGTGCATCAACCAACTCATCAAACTTAATTAATAAAGAATCAATAGGAGTGCAAATTCTTGGGTTTACCAAATTTGGTGATGTCACCTCCCAAATAAATATAGTGAATTGGTCCATGGGACTCCAAAATTCGATAACATGAGTATCTAAGACCTTAAATAGTTGCTTTCTTATCTTGATTTTGAAGGAAATTCTAGTGTAATGCGTCTTCGGGAACTAGTAAAACACATTCCCCAACATTTATATCTTGGCTAAATTATCTTCTCCTAGGTCGAAAACTTCTCTGAGATGGTCTTTCCATTCTTCATATTTTTCAGTGTTGGCCTATTATGCTAAGATGACCCTGCCAATCTAGCTGACAATGTCATGGGCTTTGTATAGGTTAGGGAGGGACTTAGATAAAAAGATCCTTATCATCTCCAATTTCTCAACAATCCACTCATCCATGACCAGTGCTTTGTTCTTCATTACCTGAAGCATGTCTATGTTTCCCTTTGGGAGCGGTGTTCTGGAGATGGAGGTATCTGTCATTACATCAAAGAGGGGGGATGCTAGTTCTATCAAGAGCTTCCAAAGATTTGAATCAGAAGCTTGAAGCTCTTTCTTTTTCTGGTATTCCTTTTCATACCACTCGTGGATGGATCGACTTGTGTCGTCAAGGAGGTCCAACTCTCCTTTCTAGTCTCTTTGGCTCAGGGTAATCTCTGTTATTATATACTCTTCTACCACTACCTCAGATTCCTCTTTGTTTTCTAGTGGAACCACCACTTATGCCACCATGTTTCCATCTAGACCCCTCCAAATTGTATGGAGGGTACAAGCCTTCTCGCCACCTACTCTTCAAATAAAGTTTCCACTAGTGAAAGGGGAGTTAATTTTTTTGTTGCTCTTTTTCTCCTCTAAGATTCAACTAGCCATTGTGGTGGACCTTGGGTGCCACCTATTATTATTTATGGACCTCTTGGATTCTTCTCAAGCCTTTTCTCTAGTCCATCTATATCCCTATCTTTGGCGTTATTTTTTTTTTTTATCAGAAAAAGGTGGAACCCAGATAATTTTATTAATTCTTAAATTAGTACATGATTCTCCATTCAGTGCAGGCACTAGTAGGAAAGAATGGAGAAGAAAACCTCCAGTCTTGCCCGGGACAAATGTCCAATTTGTACAGAAGGAATTTATTACATAAAAGAATAGATAGGGGCATACCCCTATTTATAATGTCCTACAAATATACAACATAAAGCCTATTATTGGAGAAATTTCCTTAATCTACAAGGTACATTTACATTTGTCTTCCCTGCTCCTTCTCTTTCTTGCTGGTACCACTTCCTGGTACCTCTTCCTACAATACACCTGCAAAGAAGTCTGCAAAACCACTATTGACTATTTTCAAACCTAGGTTTGTGACATATATATAAAATCATCAAACTATACGAAGGATACCATGGCTTCCCTGTTAAAATCCTGCATTCAACAATAGTTAGTTTAAGTGTTAAGCTGCCTCAGTCTGATATGCATCCTTTAAATCTAAGAGAAGCCCTAAAGT
>BSBK01012141.1:0-129165 GCA_027943335.1 Chamaecyparis obtusa | reverse complement strand
ATATATACATACATACATACATACATACATATATATATATATATATATATATATTTACATAAATATATATATATATATATTTACATAAATATATATATACATATATGTAAATATATATATACATATATGTATATATATACACACACACACACACACACACACACACTTTTGTAGATGCATATATAAATATCTATGCCCCTGCAAGTATATATATCTATATAAATATGACCAGAAATTGACCAATTGGTCTTACCCCTTGTAAATACCGAATCAATACAACTTATTAACCAATTCAACCTTCATATGAAATTATTGATAAGACATGCACTTGCTTTTGCAGGACTATTCTTAAATATCAATAGATAGCTTTTATTGCTCGGAGATGATAAATCCATAAACATCACATAGTGTTTTTAACATAAAACACCTTAGTCCCTATGACTGTTTTACATGTATTTAATATCTGTGATGGTATATATTGATTCCTTGAAACATCCTCTTTATAAACCTTGATTAATTATGATTCTAATGTAAAAATGGAATAAGTAACAACTGTCTTGCTAAAAATAGATAACCTCTGCTAGAAGAGCCATTTGGCTTAGAAGAACAGGTTAAGCTTTTATTCTCTATATCCATCTTCACCAAATTATTCTACCATAGGCCTTGATCTGTAAGCTTAATACTCATTGTTTACAGCTTACTTTTAAAAAGAAATGTCTTACAAAATTTGTATGGTTTCCCTCTTAAGTGTAGGCTTGAACTAACAGGGACTGTTATCAACATAAAAGTTCATCCTTAATCTTTATTACATTAACAAAAAGAGGTATGGAGAAACAAATCAATCTGAATATGAAGGGACAAATACAAAGGACATATATCCACAATAATATGTAGTGTACTAATAAAGACCTTTAGATGTCCTTTATGGTAAGATGCCTTATTTAGGATCCATTTGAAGACTATGATGACGTTTGTCGATGTTTTTTCTTCCTTCACCAGCTTCAACCTAATATCATCATCCGTTATAAATTCAGTCATCCAATACCCATCTAGAGGAGATCTTACATGGGTGAAATATAGAAGGAAATCCAAGTTCCTTCTTATGGATGGGGTTTCTTCTAAATACCGATCCCAATCTTCCATCTTTAGGATAGGAAAATGTAGAGACATAGCCCTGGTTAACAATTCTTCTTTTATAATCTTTGGGTCTAGGAATGGATAAATCCATTCGTTATACTATTAAGCACTTTGTTTAAATCCACTAAATACTTTTTTTGAAGACTCTTCTACAGAGATTTCCAATAGCTTTTACATCAGGGTCCACCTATAGAGCTAAGGCTATAAACATAGTCGGGATATCTGAGCTGACCTTATCTCCAGTACCCATCTGGAGGAGATCTTACATGGGTGACATACAAAGGAAATCCAAGTTCCTTCTTATGGATGGGGTTTCTTCTAAATACCGATCCCAATCTTCCATCTCTAGGATAGGAAATGTAGAGACATAGCCCTGGTTAACAATTCTTCTTTTATAATATTTGGGTCTACGAATGGATAAATCCATTCGTATACTATTAAGCACTTTGTTTAAATCCACTAAATACTTTTTCTTGAAGACTCTTCTACAGAGATTTCTAATAGCTTTTACATCAGGGTCCACCTATAGAGCCGAGACTATAAACATAGCCAGGATATCTGAGTTGACCCTATGCCTGTTAGTGTTTCCTAAGAATTCTTCACTTAGGATAACCAAGACAGCCCTTACTATAATATTGTATTTAATCAGTAGAATATTTTTGACTCTTTTCAACAAAATTGTCCCTTCAAAGGCTATTTGCTTGTTTGAGCACCTCAATTTTATTGGCATTGCCATTTTCTTGAGGAGATGTTGTGGTGAATGGGAGAGACTCACCTCTATAAATCAGGTTTCTTGGCAGCGTTTGCTGGAGGTGAAGATGGAACATTGGTGGAATAGCGACAGAAAACTCTTTGTTACCTCTTTTATTTCCTAAGGATGATTTTGCCTAATTACTCAATTCATACCCCATTGATGTTAAATTTAATGTTTACCTAAAATGATAATCCAATCCACTAAAGTTTGACCAAATTTAGTGACAAGGACCCAGATAAAACCTAAAATGATTAACTATATATATTTCAATACATTTTGTATTAATGTATAATTATAATTTTGAAATAACCGAGCTATAGTTTTTTTACGCATACCAATATATATGCTTGTTAATGAGAAGTTACGGGAAGTGGTTCTTTAGATGTAATATAACAAAGTTCTGGACTTATCCTTTTCCCCCTACCTAACCTATACCAGAACTAGAAGAGCCCAATTATTTAACCAGATATGGAGTAAATTACGATAGTGTCTTGTAGGAAAGATCTATATACTAATTAGTAAGCTTATGTCAATTTAGACCAAATTATGTATGAATGTGAAGTATACTCAGAGAATAAAGAAGAGGAAATCTAACTTAACAGAGCAATCCCATAAATGGAAGTGCCAGTTGAGAGAAAAACCAAAACAGGGGAGATAGAATTACCTTTGGGCATTGATCTTCTAATCTTAAGCATGTAGGTAATAGAGCAAGTCAACGAGATCTTCCTATGCCAAGTATGTTTAGGGGACAAGGAAAAACCTCCCTGGTGAAGCTCTTTTGAAAATAAACCTAGCTTATGCTAAGGATGCATAATGAAATGATAAGGTGAGATCCTTAATACTTGAGTGACCCAAAACTCCATCAACAGGATATTAGTGATTCCCCTACTTTCCTAAAAATCCTAAGGAAGGTTTTCCTAAGATTAAGAAACTGAAATCCTTGTTCCCAAGCTTGGTTGGGTTTTTAGAACAATCTGGGTTATAGAGGGAAGCCGGAGTTTTCAAATAGTTTCCCATCTATCCATTCTCATGAGATATTCATTTGAGTCCCTTATGGGAGATAATATAAAACTATTTCTAGGATTGAAAACATGAATGATGAGTTCATATTTATTATCTGTAGGTAGACCATATGTATCCATTTCCCTACTTATACTAAGGTTAGAGTATCTGATATATCTAAATAGTTGAATAAAAATCATCAATTATCATTTTATCTGACCATTGATAAGCAATGCATAATATTCTAAGAGACTAACCCATTCCTTGAAGCTAGCTTATTTTAAGAGATAGCATAGTCTTCTGTCAATAAGTCTTTCTTAAGTTTTAATTTATTGATCGGGAGGCTTAGAACTGACCTGCTAAATGATAAATTTATCCTTTCCAAAATTAGGTAATGAGGAACTACAAATTTTATTAAGGTTCCTGGGCATGTATCCATCTCAGTTGGAATTAATGTTCTAATTAAAGAGAAACCTTAGATTAAAATAGTAAAGGGTTAGCCTTTGCTTGTTATTGTGGAGATTTATTTCAAGAATAAAGAGTCACTTAGATGGATTTTAGGGTTGCTTCCTTATGGACCATTAAAACTTTGTTAAAAAAGGATTAGGTGACCTTATATGGCTCCTAAAATGTAGAATTAAGACTAGAGCCATGGGATGAAATAAAGATCTAGGAACTAACCTACATGAATATAATAAGTACTATGCTAGAATTAAAATAGACATTTGAAAATATAAAACATATAGTATCCATTGCTGATATTATCTTCCTTACTCTAAACCAGTATTGTACCAGAATAACATAATTACAAACTTAAAGGACCTATTTTTGAGAGTTCAAAAAGAAATACTATCATCTTAAGTATTACTTCCTTCTAATCTTTACAAATGATATTGCAGTACCAGGAGGCATCCTTCTTTTGCATGATGGTGATTTCCTCCCGTTTTGCCTTGTAATCCCTTGAGGATCTCTTAACCGGAGGAGATATAATCCTGATGTTTCTTGATGAGTTTTCATCCATTTCCATTGGGACTTCAAACCCTTCCACCCTCCAATAATCGAGGACTACGTCAAGGTCTACTTCCTCCTTGAGCACTGTGGCGATGAGGAAGTCCAGATTCTTCCTCATAGAGGGCCATACCTTGTCAAACTTTGCTTCATCCTTGAAGAAAAGAATAGGAAGCCTCTGGAAGCTAGGGATGGAAGGAAGGGCCTCCATATCCATCTTCATATATAATTCTGAAAAAGGAATGGTGAGATCTTTGTCAATGTTGTGAACCGCTTTCTCTAGGCCTAGCAAAAATTCTTCGTTAAAGATTTCTTTGGTTGCTCTAATGACTTTCTCCTTCACAGTACCATTGAAGGTTGCTAATGCTATGAAAAGTCCAATCACATGCCCATTTACCCGTACTGTAAAATCATTGTCAAAATGCTCCTCACCGAGACCTTTAATCAGAGCCCTACGAATTGTGTCCGATGAAGGCTTTAGGATTATGTTCCACCTTTCTGGCCTCACATCCCCTCGAAATGCCATTTGATGATTCTCCTTTGTGTGGAAGGTGATTATCCTAGTCTCCATTGTTTCCTAATGACTCAGAGCTAAGCTATCCCTTCTTAATCTCGTTGATGAAGAAAACAAAACTTCTATTTCCTCTTTAAGCCCTAAAGAGCTGATAAATGCTTTTGGTGAGTTCGGCTTAATTGTGAGGTGATGGCTGGAAATATGTGAGATTGCGAATCATAATAAATCATCATTAATGCATACTTTTCTGCATAGATATAATTGTTGTGCATTTGATCTAAGTTAGGAGATAGTGCTTGGTTCTTAAATCTAAAAAGGTGATAAGAGCATACTTGTATATGCTTAATACGAGGGGATCTTTACCTGGGATGATGACGCCTAGTTGAGTGCATTTGTACGTTGGTGAAATCTCTTAATTGCTTCTAACTAATGCAATGAATTTATTCTACATAAAATCACTCCCTACTTAGGCATGTAAGGTTTTAACTCTAAAGGGATGATTGTGAATTAATAGGAAAGATGCTAATACTGGAAGGTCAAATTTTTTTAAATGGTTTAGCCCCTGTTAAAAGCTATAATGTTGCTCAAAATTTGAAAAGCAATAATCCTATTAAATTCATGAGGGTTTCTATCGAACTAAAGAACTAATTAAGAGACAAATTCCTAGGTAACCAATCTCAGGCTCCTAATGAATGGTTCGAAGAGGTGAGTTTGGGAGGTTTTCTTAAGAAAGGATAGGCTATATCTGTCCCTAAGATAGCCAGTTCATCTATTCTCCTGAACCCTCCTCAAAATATGTGATGTTAAGAGTCTTCCATGGGGTTAAAGTATGCGTTAGAGGTATATTCATGCTCCACTTGGGACTTGTTCCTATCCTTAGTTTATAAGTTATTAACACAAAGTCTCCTTCTATACCAATGGATGGGTATTGTTTAGACCTTGGTCCAATTAAGAGAGTGTTGCCTAATTAAATGTTTTTGTCCCTATGGGTTATGCTCTAGTAGCAATTACCTTCCCAACCTTAATGTATGCTACAGCCAGTATCCGTAAACAGGGTTGCCTCCTAAGGCTCTATTGAGGTTAAATTTGAAAATGCCTCTCCATTGGAGATGAATTTTTGATTAGTACTGATATTGGTTCCTTGAAGGATTCTCTGGCTATACCATTGAAGTCTATACCTCGGTGTCCTCTTAATTCATACTAATCTTGGTTAAGAATTGATGATTTCATCCACCTAAAATTAAACTATGTTTTCTAGATCTTCAAAGAAGGCTATTGGGACTAGAAATTCTAGCCTAAGAATGGAAGTTTTTGTTATGAAAAAGTAATCCCATCTACCCCTAAATTAGCTAATTCATCTGCTCTCTTATTCCCCTCCTAATAAATGTGATTAATTGAGACTTCTTGAAAAGTTTCACATAGAGTCACAGCTTGGGAGAGAAGGGAGTTTAATTTCCAGTTAGGAGTTTCACCTTTCCTTAGTGCATTAATGATGATAGCTGAATCCCCTTCTATTTCTAATTGCTTTAATCCTAGGGAGGCACTTTTTTGAAGACCTCTGACTAAAGTGTAAAGTTCGGCCCAATTATTTGTTTCAATTCCAATAGGAGCTGCAATCACTGCTAATTCTTCCCTAGCTTGATTATGAATGCAACATCCAATATCTATAGTCCCCGGGTTGCCCTTGGATGCCCCATCGAAGGTTAGCTTGTACCAGCCATCCCTTGGGGGTTTCCATTTGCATTCGTCTCTCTTTGATGTCTTATTTTGTGAATTAGAACCTATAAAAGGAGGGAGGGCTAGGCCCACCCATTTCTCCCTCATTTTAATATCCCAATGACTCATATTGAGATTAGTTTTTAGATTTTTGGTTGTTCTACAATTCATATGTTCTCTGATTGCGACTTCTATTTTATTGCATAGCTATTTCCATTCTTAGTTTTCTTCCTTGAAAATTCTTCTATTCCGTTCTTTCCACATTTCCCATATTAATATAGAGGGTGACATAGTCCAAATATTGACATATATACTTCTTTGTTTGATGATTGGCCATGCTTGTAGCATCGCGTTGAGGGAATGGGGAAAGGTTGAAGACCATCCCAAGTTACCTAGCAACCAATCCCAACACTAATTTGTAAAAGGACAGTTAACAAAAAGATGGTCAATATCTTCTTCACTCTTTTCACAAAGAGGACATCTATTGGGACCATAGAAGCCTAATTTCTTAAATCTATCTGCAGTTAAGAGTCTATAGTTCATTGCTAGCCATGAGAAGAATCCATCTTTTGGAGAACACTCATTGCCCCAACAAAGGTGGATAGGTAAGGTAGTTTTGGGTCTCTTATGTTTCTAGACTATGAGCTTATACCCCTCCTTAGTATTATATTCTCCGGATTTAGATCCATCCCAAACTAGTAAATCTTTCGAGTTGTTTAAATTTTTTTTTCTATTTTCTAGGATATTCATAATTGCTGCTTCCTCCGAAGATGTGATCCCAAAATTATTTAAGGATTTCCAAACCTAGTTATCCCCATTGAAAGTTGTGTAGTCTTTGAGAAAGATGCCATTCTTCTCCTTTAATAGATTAGTTAGGGAAGGGTTATTCAACTTCTTTGAAATAAGTTCATAACCTCCCCATGAATCGTCCCAAAATAAAATCTCTTCCCTCGACCCTGGACACCACATTAATTTTTCCATAATGATATGCCTACACTTCATCATAAAATCCTATATTCTCGATCCTTTAGGAGGATTATATTCTCTAAAGATGTTAATGGGAGAATGGTCTTTCAAATATTTGTGGATGAGAATCTTAGCCCATTTAGCTTCCGGATTTCTATAGAGTCTCCATAATAGTTTGGCTCCTAGGGCCCTGCTATGGTCCCCTAAGTTTTTAAGACTCACCCCACCTTCCTTGTTGGGTTTGAAAATATTATCCCATGATATTAAGGGAATTTTCTTATTCTCATTGCTTCCCTGCCAGAAAAACATTCTCAGGTGCTTGGTTATTTCTGATCTCTTATTTGAAGGAAGGTTCATACAGGATAGATGATAGGTTGGCATGGCTGCCAGAACTAACCTTACCATGGTGGTTCTACCAGTAGAGGACAACCATCTTCCTTTCCAAGAGCTCATTTTTTTTTTAATCTTGTCAATGATGGGATCCCATATGTCCGTAGCTCTGTTGTCCTTAACTAAGGGAAGACCTAGGTATTTACAGGGAAGCTTACCCTTTTTAAAATTGAGGATCTTACAGATATCTCTTTTAGTTGTTAAATCAATATTGAAGAAGAAGATGTTTGATTTGTCTGGATTAATTTATTGTCCTGAAGCCAATGAATAATTTCTCAGGACCCTCTTGAAGGCATTTTCCTCCATTCTATTACTGGCTCCGTATAGAAGAGTATCATCGGCAAAATGTTGGTGAGTGGTAGGGTCTAAGTCACTGGTGATGGAAATTCCTTCAATTGCCCCACTTTCCTTCTCTTTTGAAATTGCTCTACCTAGAGCTTCTGCCATGATTATGATTAGAAATGGGGAAATGGGATCCCCTTCTCTAAGGTCTCTGGAGATGCCAAAAAAACCTTCCGGGGTCCCATTCACTAAAACTGAGATCATAGGTGTGGAAATGCATTCGAAAATAAGGTTTATCGAATTTTTAGAAAAGCCAAAGGCTTCCATGCATTTACATAGAAATATCCCATCTACTAAACATATGCTTTTTTTATGTCCAATTTAATAAGCATACTTGAGTTCTTATTCTTGAGGATAGAGTGTATTGCTTCTTGAGCTATGATTACCCTGTCAAAGATGGATCTCCCAGGGACAAAACCTATCTTTTATTCACTGATGATTAGGGGTAGAAGTTTTTGAAGTCTGAGGGAAAGTGTTTTAGTGAGCAATTTATACACTGTATTACATAGAGCTATTGGTCTAAATTCATTGAGTTTAGAAGGTTTCTCTTTTTGGGGATGAGAGCAAAAAATGTGTTGTTTACCTCTTTAAGTATTTTACCTAAGTTTCTAACCCCTTCAAGGGCATCCGTAACCTCCTTTCTGATAAAGTGCCAACACTTTTGGAAAAAAATAGCCGAGAAGCCATCTAGTCCTGAAGGTTTATCAGGATTCATTTGCATTAAGGCATGATGAATCTCCTCCATGGTGAATTTACCATTTAAGATTTGGTTTTGTTGTTTGGATACAACCTTAGGGATATTTTTCAGAAGTTTGGCTTGACATCCTAGATTCGAAGATTTTCTGTTATTTAGAATGTTTTCAAAGTAGTTTACTAATTCCTCCGCTATACCTTTGGAATCTACTATGGTGTCACCCTTATCATTAACTATACAAGAAATCCTATTAGTGTTCCTTCTTTGTTTGGTACTATTGTGAAAGAATTTAGTATTTCTGTTACCTACTTCTAACCAAGTTTCTCTTGATTTATGTTTCTAGAAAATTTCTTCTCTTGCCAGTACCTCTTCATATTCCTTTAGTAAATTCTTCTCCCTATGATACAAATCATCATTCATTCCATCCTTGATAACCTGAGAGTTAACTTCTCCCATTTCTGATTCTAGCTCTAATTTTTTTTCAAAGATGTTTCCAAACTTGGATGCGTTCCATTCTAACAATTTCTTTTTTATCCACTTTAGTTTGTTTACTAATCTAAACATTTTAGATCCTGATATCTTGGGCTCTGACCACCAAGATTCAATCAACGTTAGGATGTCTGGATCCCTTAACCATGCTTGTTTGAATTTGAAGGCACATTACTTTGGCTTAGATGGTGTTGAGATGTTGAGAAGTATCAGATAGTGATCCAAACCTGATAACGAAAGGATGTTAGCTGATAGTGAGATATCAAAAATTGTCAAACTACCTTTAAGAAAGAATCTGTCTAATTTCTCTGCTATGTTGCAAAAACCTAGTCTTCTATTGTTCTAAGTGAAAGAGTTGTCCTCTATTGGAATTTCAAAGAGGGAGTTCTTATCCCTCCAATGTGTAAAGTCTTTAGAAGCAGGTGGAAGAGAATTCACCCCTCCTTTTTTCTCAGAGATTTTTGTTATCACATTAAAATCACCTCCTAGAAAATAGAGCGCGTCCTTTCAAGATACGATTCAATCTCTTTCTAGACTAAAAGTTTTTCCTTATTTTGAATGGGTCCATATACATTTATCAGATTAAAGGTAAGATTAAGTCTAAAGTTTCTAACTATTCCACTCATCTAGAATTGTCTTTTTTCTGTAATGTTAATTGATGTACTCCTAGGATCCCAAATGATAACCAAACCACCTGATGCTCCCTTAGCCGACGAGGCTTCCATTTCCCTCAATCCTAATTTCTTTTTGAAATTTCCTAATTCTATGTGATCTAGCTTAGTCTCTTGTATTAGCATGATCTCAGGATTATGAATTTTGATACATCGTTTGATCAGACGCTGCTTGTTAGGCGCATTCATGCCCCTAACATTCCATGAAAGGACATTCATGGCTTCTTGGGAACTTGGAAGACTCTTCCCCTTCCCTGCATTCAAAATAGATGTGATTTTGACTTGACCTAAAGCTTCCCTTGCTAAGCTTCTTAACTCTGTATTGGGCTTTCTTCTACTTTTCCTTTCTTTTTTCGCACAATCTGGGGTTTTCCTACATTCCTTAAGTTGAGCAATACCTAGAGATTCCTGCTCTTGTGATTCTATTTCTTCCAGATTTATTAATAGCTCTTCTACAAATCCTTCCTGGGTGGTATGTAATGTCCCCTAACTGGTCTGATGGTATTTGGGGATTGATTCCTCTAATTTGCGAGAGATTTATCCTGCTAAATACTTGTAACTTAAAATTAATCTATCAATATATAGATGTTCTTAATTCACACTTACATATGCAATGATCCAATACCAATAGAATCGTTGCCTCTAATGTAATGTTTATGACTTATGCAATGTTTATACCTGATTGGAATCTCTATGTTCAATAGACGTTCTGATTTTATTATTAACAGGAGATTACTTCCTTGTAGGTTTGTAAGTTATATATAGGAATATTGGATTGAATGATCCTTAAGATTATTGTCCTCTATTCAATATGTGTTATAACATCTCTCCTATATTGGCACTAGCTCTCCTCAATGTGAAGACCTCATAAACAATTATCTCCTCCTCGTTCTTGTCGGAGTGAATATATTTTATTTCTTGGATTCCTCCAGTACGATGGATAAAAAATATATAAGGTTTTGAGTTCCAAAATATTCAATTCCTTGTATGATTTAGATAGCTTAGGTATAATAAGGGATGTCCTGTGTATGGTGATGTATCTTCTCTCTATTCCTCGCTGACAGGTAACGACTCTCTTTTATTGGAATTGTCTTTTACTCCTTTATTTGTTACTGAATAATCTCATTATCTTCCAAACAGATGGTTATCGTATTTATTTATTTTGTATTCCCTGAGTGCTTTCGTGAAATCTTCCTCCTCCCCTTACTTTCTCTTTTGGTCTATCTTATATATCTTGTTATCGGGAATGATTGGTTGTGTTCCCAAAAGACACAGCTTATCACCATTTTAGGCTAATCGCACCATTCTGATATTAGTTGGTTAATGATAAATTTTATTATTATCGATATGATAATTGGTATTATCCTATCACTGAAGCTCCAGTCTTCAGTTTGAACTTCGTCCATGTTCTAGTCACACCCGCTGGATAAGCAGCATTAAAAAGGGGCAACGTAACTTTCCTGTGGGATGCCTTTGTTGATGGGGGCCTGCAGACATATTCTTAGATTATTTCCGTCTATGGTCCATGTTCTCATTGCCCCCCTCGAACTTGGTCAAACATTGGAGCGACAATATTTATATGGTTCGTTCTTCAAATTCATGAATGGCTATTGATAAACAGTTTGTTTGGTCTTAATTCCTTAGCAGATCACACAACACGTGAATTGCTTATAGGTCGATCCCAAATTTTGTCAGGCTTGAAATATGCCTGTTCAAGGCTCGGTCAATCCTCTTTGATTTTGACGTATTCCCTAGCTAGTTGCTGCTAAGGATAATTATCGTGAATCATATAATATGTCATTGGTCAATGAAATATTAATATTATTATTATACTATTGTAATTATATATTAATATATATTTATTCATTATTATATTCATTTATTTGTTGTATATTTTAATTTTAATACTATTATCAAGCTTTACTAAATCCATTAAGTTCGAGATTGATAATTAAATTAAACTATATATTAATTTCTATAATTTAATTTTATTAAAATGATTATTATTATAATTATTTTATTTATTATTCATTTAATCTTATATTTAAACTCTATTATCATTAAGATCCTTCTCTGAGAAGGGGACATTACATGGTACTATTTATGTTGATTCCATCACCTATGATTTCTTTTTGACGTTCTACTTCTTCTGGATCACAGATTTCATCCAAGAATTGTTCCATTAAATCCTCAGTTACTGTTTCCCCTATATAATTTGCTATTATATTTACTTCTTCCCTAATTTTTTCATCATCAGACTTTGGGTACTCTTCATTGTTTGACAAGTCTTTATTAGGGGTTTCACTGGAAAACAGAGATGAATTAGTATTAGCCTCAACCATGCTTGTGAAATTACTGAGAGTAGGATTATTTATGTGATCATTTCTTAGTGACTTGTCATTTGTCTCAGAATTCTGAAGATTCCTATCCAACTTTATCCCTGGGATACTCTCAGATGCTACATTCTGTGTTCCCTCAATTTCCATTCTAGTAATGTTCAAAGAATCCTGATCGTCTAAGAGCTCAGAGTCAAGTTTTAAAGGTAAGGTTTGAAAGTTGTTCTTATCCTCACCCTGTGGAGTATTGTTTAAATAATGTTTATTTATTTTAAACCCTCTGTAAGTGTCAAGGGCAGGAGGAATCTGCATTGGTGAAACTACTGTATTCCTAATAATTTCTGAAAGTGTAATCGAAGTATCAATATTCATAATTTATTTGATGAGAATATTCTTTTGTCTGTTAGACTCATCTATATCACTAGTTTCATCATCATAAAATAGCGAAAAATCAATGTTATCCTTACTTAAGGTTGAGTTTATGTTATTTTATAAGTTAGCAAGATTACTTGGTGTTCTTGATTTCTACATTAAAAGGGTTTTTGTTGATTGAATTTTTTCGAGCTGGCTAGGATTGGACCATATAATGTTTTTAGGGGTCTTTGATGACATAGGTTCATTTATTGAGGCGGTGATGTCCTCATTGGAGGTCTCTGAAATTATGCATACTGGTTTGTGATTACAATTATTAGTCCTCCTAGATTCATCTTGCTCAAGGGAATGGTTGAGAAAACAAAAACCTCCTTTCTCATTAAAGGCTAATTTCAGAAAGGACTCTATAGAATTAAAAATTTGGGGTAAGGACAAATTTCTCCTTCCTCTAAAGATGATGATAATGTATTAAAACCATATTCTACATTATTCTTATTTAAGTCATTGGTAAGGACTACCTGATCATGGACTTTCATGATCCCTTTATTTGTTACTGGTAAACCATAATCCCCTTTTTCTTCATTGATGTTTATGTTAGCAGGGTTTATAAGAATATATGAACGGGAATAGGGATCTATTTCCCCATCTTTAAGATGCGGATCCGCTACTTCTTTCGAAATTCTAAGAGTGGAATCATCTTCCTTTAGATCCTCATCATAGAATTTAGGGTAAATTGTTATCGACCCTGAATCACAACAAATTTCCAAAGGGAAGTTGATTGCTGTGTTAAGTTTCATTTTGACAATAATGATTCTTTCCGCATGAACCATATCATTATTAACAACTCCTATGAATTGCCCTAGGTAATTTCCTATCTCCCGAAGGGAATCAATATCCGAGAGTTCAAATGGAAGATTATTGAGTAAAATTGCTCTGTTGATTAGAAAATCTTTTAATTTTAATGGGTTGAACATAGGCATCTAGTCGAAGGAAGAAAACACTTTGTTCCTAAATTCTGGTAATCCCTTAGACAAAAGTTGTCTTAAAAGTCTCACTGGAGCAGTCGATATAAATAAATTTCTCTTGGAGGATAGTGGTACGTACCTTATTGGTTAGCTTAGATTCAATCCATGCTGCAGTAGTTTCTGCCGAAGCCCCTATGCCATTTCATCTACATAAAAAACCAAATTTTGCATACATTCTTTGTATGCTACTTACCGTTCTATTTTTTATGACTAAAATTTGTGGATTAGGGTTAGTTGTTGAGGAAAGTTTACCCAAATCCTGAATGCTTGTTGAGTTAAGATTACTATCACCTTTTAGATTCAACTCCATTGTTCTTCTATGCAATGGAGAGTAAACCTTACCTATGGAGAGATGTAGCTTACCAGAATCCGCTAGTTTGCGACTAGAAGGAACTTCAGATTTTTGGTAATTTCCGGGCAATGGATCCATCTTCTTCAAAGGGGATTGAATCTTGCGATGTGGGGGCGAGTAGAAATCTTGGCGGTGGTTTGCAGATTTATTAGAAACTGAGGGCGCATTTTGCCTCTCCCGTGGAGAAGCCCTAGGTTGAGACCTAGGGGAAGAAGAGAATAACGCAGAAAATTGGTTTGATAAGTAGAGGGAGAAGGGAGCAGCAGAGGCCCTAGACGCATATCCTCGTTGATTTGAAACTTGCTTCCAGCCTAAGAAACCATCATTATGTTCAGAGGTTTGAGAATATGCAGTCTTCCTTCCTTCCCTGTTGGAGATCTCGACGTATTTTGTTTTGGAGAAAACAAATAACTGATGATCGAGCAAATATACAGACATAATCCTGGGACGCTTGCAGATAGTAGAGCAAAGCCATCGTTAAATAAATAGTTGTTAATGTATAATTAATATATGATAAAATTTAAAATTACTAACCTACTCAAATTTAAGAAATAATATTTTTTTCTATTTTATTTAAATATATATATTTTTATCATTTAAAAATTATTTATATATATAAAAGAAATGTTAAAAAGAAAGATCAGAAACGTGTGTAGCCATGGAACATATTTACCAGTATCCAATGGAGGATGATTTTGTTTTTAATCTGCACCTACTATTTTATCAATCTTAAATTATAACACTTGATGTAAAGGGCTAGAACACCCCTTAACAAATACTTGCAACAGGATGATTTTGTTTTTAATCTGCACCTACTATTTTATCAATCTTAAATTATAACACTTGATGTAAAGGGCTAGAACACCCCTTAACAAATACTTGCAACACACTTCAATGCTTATGCAAATCTGATTTGATATCAAACAATTAATATTATGACACCAAATTTATGTGTCAAAAATAGAAGCAATTTTATTGAAATTAAGAACAATTTTACAAACAATCCTCCAAGTCTATTGGCTTCTCATATTACAATCTGATATAGATTGGTTCGAAGACCTGCAACAATAGTAAATTACAGAAACAATCAAATAAGAATCTAACAGACTCAAATTAAGGAGAGTATGAATTTTCAAATTAGGGTTCCCTTCATGTGAATGGCCCTGCGTGAACAGCTCTACTATTAAAAAACAAAATTAAATTATATAACAGTTGTACGATTTAAAAACAAAAATAACTTTTCTCTGTAAAAGAGCATTTGATTAAACAATAAAACCCATATCATAACAACCTAAATGGTGCTAATTTGGAATCTTCAACAATACTATAAAAAAATAAAATAAAATTTCTTTATGTTTATTTCACAATTTACATGAAATCACAGTACTGTGGTAATCCCCTTAGGTTGCATGAATTCCTCTCTAATGCCATGGATGGCTTTTTCCCTACTCCCTTAGGTTGCATGGATTCCCAACCATAAATGTATGAACCTTGTTCTTCACTACAATCCAGCTGTATCCGGGTAGTTTTTTCACCCTTTTCTCTTTCTTCATTGCTCTCACATTTGCCTCATCCTCCACCCTGCCAGCGAATGCATACATATTTGCCAGCTCAACATATACTGCAGCATTTTGTGGATCCAACTGCAAAAGATGATCTGCAGCATGCTTACCCAGAACAATATCAGAATGGATTTTGCAGGCACCAAGCAGAGCACCCCAGACAGCTGCGTGCGGTTTGAATGGCATCTTGTCAATGAAATCCTTGGCCTGATCAAGCTGCCCTGCACGCGCAAGAAGATCAACCATACAAGTATAGTGATATGCTCTTGGTGTAATGCAATAATCATGGATCATGGAATTAAAGTAATGCCAGCCTTCAGACATTAGACCTGCATGATTGCATCCAGAAAGCACGCCTAAGAAGGTGATATGGTCCGGCTGCAGGCTTGTTAGTTGCATTTGTTGAATCAGTTGGATAGCCATCTTGCCATGCCCATGCTGGGAAAATGCTAAAATCAGTGAATTCCATGAGACTACATCTCGTTCAGCCATCCTGTCAAAAACATCGGAAGCATCCTCTATAGCTCCACATTTTCCATACATGGCAATCAGGGAATTCTCGACAGAGAGGTTTGATCCCAAGACTGATTTGACAATATGAGCATGAACCTGCTTGCCCTGCTCCAATAAGGCTAGGCTACCAGAGGCCTTGAGAACACTGGTAAATATGGGATGATTGAACCTAATGCCTGCACGTTGCATTTCAGCAAAGAGTTTTAGGACCTCTTCATTATGCCCATTCTGTTCATATCCTACAATCATTGCACTCCAGGCCACCACATCTGGATTACACATTCTCTTAAACAGGCTGCATGCCATCTCTGTCCTGCCATTCTGCAAATATCCTGATAGCATTGTAGTCCAAGAAAAATCGTCTCGGTCAGGCATTATGCGAAAATTTTGCTCTGCTTCCTCTATCCGCCCACATTGTATATGTGCTGCAAGCATTGCGTTCCATGATACCAAATCCCTACTAGACATTTTATTAAAAATTTGCTCCGCGTCACCTGTAGCGCCAGATCTAGCATACATTACAATAAGAGAATTCTGTAAAACGACATCTGATTCAAACCCCATTTTTATGACAAGGGCATGTACCTGACTTCCACAGCTCAAGGCAGTCAAATTGGCACAGGCATTGACAGCACTTGCCAGTGTTGACTGGTTTGGCCTGATGGGTGTATTTTGCATCATAGAAAAAAGTTGCAACGCCTCCACGCTCTGCTCATTCTGCGTATACCCCGAGATAATAGCAGTCCAGGAAACTACATTTCTCTCCGGCATTTTATCAAACAACTGGCGCGCCTGTTCTGTTTCACCCATCTTAGAATATCCTACAATCATTGCAGTCCAGGAGACTACATTCCTTTTAGGCATCTTGTCAAATAAGTGTTCCGCATCCTCCATCCGATCATTATTGACATAAGCCGTAATCAGGGCATTCCATGCGATCAAATCAGGTTGAAGTAAGCTTTCGAACAAACTGCGCGAGGCCTCTATTTTTCCAGCATTACCCAAACCCGCTATCATCAGAGTCCATGAAGACAAATTTCGTTCAGACATTGTGACAAACAGTTGGTAGGCCTCCTCAATTCTTTGATTCTGGATGCATCCCTTTATCATGGTATTCCATGAGACAACGTTACGTTGAGGCATGGCGTCGAACATTCTACGAGCTTCCTCCATGTTTCCATTCTGCGCATATCCTGCAATCATTGCGGTCCACGAAACGACATTTGGTTGCGGCATTTTGTCGAACAGATGGCGTGCATCCTTTAATTTCCCCTGCTTGCAGTATCTGCTTAACACAGAATTCCATGATTTCACATTTTGAGCTTGAATGTAACTTGCATCTTCTCGGATCGCTTCTTTGGCTCCAATGGTGGAGAAGGCTTGCACAACATTCACATTCAACTTCAAAGCGAAAGACCAGCATTTTGTGGAACCAACCAAGAATATGTTGCAAGTGCTAACGCAGGGTTTGAAGAGCATTTGGAGCACAAACTCAAATGAAATTACATCGTGCGTTCAAACAGTCCCAAGATGTTTGAGTTGAAATCAGGTGACTCCATCATGTGTGGACAATGAAATAATCGATAGTGTCTGTCTTTAAACCAGTTTCTCGGCTCTATGCTGGTGTACATATTTAAAAAAGAGTAAAAATTATTTAATGAACTGTCTGAGAAAACAACTGACAACTGGGTCACTGGTACTAAATTCTGGCACTGGTTAAATGGCTGAAAATTTGCACCCAGCCAGTGCTATGTTCATCTCATACATAAGATGTCATACGGTGTTCTACGATTTGGAATTGATGAAATCTAATATTTTGAATAATGAAAATGTTAAATGTTGTAGGTATTAGGTATGATGTCTGAATTTTTCAATGCTATTTAATCACTTACAATTGTCTCATGTGAACAAATAGTTTAATTTTTATCTCTTATTTTTCCTTCCTAAACAAATTTGTCCACCTTTGTTGAGCTAATTTTTAAATATTTTCTTTCTTTTAATTCATATTGTGCATATATGCTTAAGTATTCGTATATTGTTTATTGTTCGTATAATATAAAACAATAAACAAAATATGGACACTTAAGCCTATATGCACAATATGAATTAAAAGAAATAAAATATTAAAAAAATTGCTCAACAAAGGTGGACAAATTTGTTTAGGAGGGAAAAAGAAGAGATTAAAATTAAAACATTTATTCACATCAGCCGATTGTACATGATTAAATAGCATTGAAAAATTCAGACATCATACGTAATACCTACAACATTTAACATTTTTATTATTCAAAATATTACGTTTCATCAATTCCAAATCGGTACCTCTTGGATCAGAGCATATTGCCCTTATCGTCTGACATACATTGACACTGGTACATGTATGTATGGGATGGGCATGACACTAGCTGGGTGCAATTTTTCTGCCATTTAGCTAGTGCCCTAAATTTTTATCAGAGCAAATTTTACGAGGCGATTATTCTCCATACATAACATGGTATGACACGAAACCATAAAATTTACCATGTGAAATGACATGCTAGCATGTCATATCAAATAGTATAGAATGAACATCCTATCCACTTAATTGAAATCTACATTATAAAGTTTTTTTTAAAAAGCTAAGTATCTAGTTGGTTTTATTTAAGTTAAGTGTCTATTTGGTTTGATTTAGTTGTCTAGAAGGACACTTCCTAGAATGGGACCTACACGCTTGTTGGCACTTTATTGTGAAGTCGTAGGAGTGAGTTTCATATGTAAAATATGACAAACTACAACTAACTGTTACATTGACTAGCAATGTAAGGGAAAACAAAAATAAACTAGTGCTTGCACCAAATGAGGTGCAATGGTGTACCCGATAGTAATATATGCAACCATTTTTTGTGAAACCATAAAATCTATGGATTATGTAAGAATCAAGTTAATCTGAAGAAGAAAATGACTTTTTGTTCCTTTGTAACGAGATTCAGTCTTTTGTATGTTGTTAAATAGGGTTGTGGTAATGAACTTATAAGATTAGAATCCAAAACTTGTTACGAATTCCTATGATATTTATTTCATAAGCTCAAAATTAGAAAAGAGATATGAATCATGGAATTGCAATGCTAAAGGAATTGCCATTTCATCGTACAATATACAATTGGACTTACAAAACACCCATATACAGGGGCACAAAAATGCTTACAATGTGTTTATCTAGGTATCTCATTGGCATTCATACCCACTGGATGCAAATCCAAATCCAAATGTGTAACCAACCAAGGGGCATCCCTGGGGTTCATGAAATGATATGTATCAACAACAACCATATGCATATAAAAGAATTCTAGGTTATGCTTCTGCACCTCCTCTGCAAGCACCATATTCTCAATATTCTTACCACTCTTGCAGATGGTCCACATGCCTCTATGACTATAGTCATGGCTGTTGTGATATTAAGTAAAATATTCCTCCACCCATTATAAAGGGCAATAAATGTTGATAAAATGTGTTTTTGTTTATTATCATTTCCTTATTTGCACCAACTTCACGAGTGTAAGTGTTCCATTCATTCTCATGAGAGATGAGTTCTTGTGAAGCACTACTCATGAATCCTAGGTTAATTGAGTTTGACTCAAAAATTAAGACTTGAATCCTGATAGCAATATCACAATGATTCTTATAAAAACTTTAGTCCTTTTAATAAATTTTAGTCTAATTTCCAACACAAATTTATAATTTAATATCTGCATAAAATATTTTAATATATATTTTTTCATTCTATATTTTCTTTTTGAAGTGTAATTCTAACTTTACCTAAACTCAATCTATTATATTATAGATAAATAATTATATTTAATAATAAAAAATAAAATTCACATTAATATCTCTATTTTAATTAGAAAAATCCAAATTATTATTAACATATCTTAATGTCTGATTAATTAGAATTCCTATTCAACTACCATTTATAGTTGCTCTTCATTTCCAACTATCGCAATTGATTTTGTATAGAATGTTATTCTAATAGTGAAGTGGAAAAAAAAGTTTTTTATTCGACCAGCAAACACAAAATGGTTTCGGTCATTCTTGCTCAATCGATCATTTTATTGTAATTATTTAAAATAAATTAAAATTTCATAATATTACAAACCAGTATGGTCAAAGTTGATATCCCTATAGATCAAAACCGACGTTGTGTTCAAATATTAGATATTGAGCATTGTTTAAAAAAAACTCCATAATATTTTGTTATATTAACAAGCAACCATATGTTTGTCACAATATCGCTTCTTAGACAATGTCATTAGCACCCCCCCCCCACCAAAAGAAAAAAGAAAAAAAAGACCTCACACAAACAACCATCCAAGAAGAGGACCCAAAAGTTCACGAGTTTCTTCATCACATATCATCAACAAATGCAACCATTTATTGGTGATTGATCATTAAAAATAAAGAACCCAAAAAATTGAACAAACTGCTGACCTAATACAATGTAGATCTAGGGAATTTAAAAATAGATCACATTTGCAAAATAGGTTTCACAAATATATGACTAGTTATGAATGACAAGAAAAAGAAGTAAAAGTTACAAACATAAGCACTCATACTCAGGGGGTGAATGCCTCCATAACAGACTCTGTCATCCATTGATGAAGTCAGTCTGCAGTTACAATAACAACAATTTTCTCATCAATATCTAAGTTATCTGTGAAGATCAAAGTAGAACTCAAAATCATGTCCTCTTGCAAAAGCTTCTTTGACTATGACATGGCTTTTGTAGTCAATCTGGTTTTCCCTAAATTATTTGTTTGTGGAATCAATGATACATTCACAAGTTTTTCACTTGGATTCCTTGACTCAAATAGCATGGCTTCCTTAGAGTATTTTCCTAACTGCCAACACTCATCTTCGCACCTTCCACCCATCCCTTCATTAACTTGATTCTTACTCGCACTTTGCACCTACTGTTCTCCATTTTTGGCCAAGCTCCCCACACCACAAAGACCTAGAGTGGTTGTCATCTAATTCTTCAAATTTTGGAGTCATATTGTCATCAAGTATTGAGCCTCTTCTTGGAATGGCACGTTGAAGAAATCCTTTTAAACCTCTACACCAACAGGACTAGAAAATCTTGGTCATGAGAACTTCCATTGATTTCTCTATTTCTCTCACATAGAGAAACATGGCTAAAAACATGGAGGAGATATCCAAATTCACATGGTATCGACCATTTCTATTTTGGTAATCGTCCCCTATTACCAACCATAAGGAATGTAAAATCACCCTGCCCTTATCTCAAACACTTCCATTAGCCTTCTCTCTAATGTGTTCCTATAAAAAGCCATCTGTCATTTTTGCATTTTTAAACAAATGAAGTAATCTATTGAGGCCATCACAAGTTACACTGTGGTGCCAACCCACTACCTAATGTTAAATAACCTTGGTGTCATCATTTCAAAACACCAACCAACATACTAGTCTTTAAGAGTGGCATTTGATTCATACAAAATGTAGTCCCATCCACCCAAACTAAGCATGAAAGTTTTCATTGTGGTGCCACTATGACAGTACAAAGTGTGCCACTCTTCAATTGATGCTGCCACTAAATTGCCATTCGTTGAATAAAAACTGTCATTTGCAATAGTGTTTGCTACATTATTACCTTCGAGGTATATGTGAAAAATGATGAAGTCGTTCATCGAATACATCACCTCTTTGATTTGACACAACTATCCTTCCAATTTCCAATTTTGAATTTGATTTAAATGGATTTCATTCACTACGAGCCTAGAATTGCCTTCGAAGTGGATTCTCTAATAACCCAATCAACTATTCTGCTTGAGTCCAAGAAGGGCTTCTTGAAACTATGCCTCATTATATATGGTCAACCGAAGTCTCTTACCTCCTATAATGAAGGAAATAGTGTTCATTTTCCTGTATGAGAAAACTAGGAACCACATGCCTATCTCCTCTAAAAATTAGAAGGAAGATGATCCATTAGGTTTGAGAAGCCTCAAGTGCTGAGTGAATACAATGATCCTTTTCTATTATGGAAGATGATTGTGCAAATGTGAATGAAAAATGTGATATCTAGGGCTAGGAAGAGAGAGAAAAGATCTTTATGCAAAATAGAGACGGTTAATGGATTCAGATCTCAATTCTGAGACTGGATCTGGAAAACAAATACAAAGATTGGCCTTTAAACCAAATTCCATCCAAAATTACTTGTTAGGTGCAATCTGGAGTGTAGGTGGTGATTAGACTTTCCATTGATGGTAAGAGGCACCCTTCATCTGCCAAACAAAGATGAAGAGGCAATAGATCTATGGAAAACTATCAGACCTTCCTGTAGCAGAATTTGTAACTTCATTACATATCTGGTACAAGAGCACCCATGGGTCACGGACACTCATCAATAATTTTGTGTCTTGTAATTGAGTCAAGTTTGTAATAAGGTCCAAAAGACCATTAGGAAACATTTTATTATTATTTTGGAAACCAATTTGTAAGGCCAAAAGGCCATAAGGTCCTAAATTGGCTTGTAAAGACTTGATTGGTAAAAATAGGTCAAATACTTCCAAGTGTGTTAGTAAGGGTAGATTTGATGTTTTTTTTCATGTTTTAAGATGTGTTTGGCATGATGGTCAAGTTATAGAGGTCATTAGGCTCATTTGGTTCTCAAAGAGAAAAAGCTACAAAGAGGTGTAAAATAACTTTTGAAAAGTTGTCAATTTGTAATTCAACAGCTAGTTAGTTCAAATGGCTGGTTGGAATTGGTTCAAATAGCTGAAAAACTTCTATAAATATCTCTTTGGATTGAGGCATGAGGAGAGTGTAATTTTGGTTTCCAAAAATAAGAGATTGTTCTGATTTTTGTAGTTTTATGTAACTTCTCTTGAATGGTACAGAGTTGTACGAATTGGTAGGATCCGCTAATGTATATTTTCAAGTAGACTTGTGAGTTACCTTTCATTTTCAACAAGTTTGGTGAAAATTCATTAAGTTTGAAGAAATTTACTCTCAATTTTATCCACACTGGCCTAAAACCCTCATAGACCCAGGGTTGTGTATTCATGGTGAAAAAGGTATGACTTCCCACCATCCAAAAATCCTAATTCTTGGGGGAACATTAGGTCTGAGAATAGATTTTAATATTTAAAAGTTGTGGAGTGGTCTCTTATGTTGGAAAATTTATGCATCATGCCCTAGGCTAGAACAATAGGAAGATAGTGCAAATGGAGTTGCAAATTCAAAATCAAAGGGCTTGGACACTAATTAATGTTTGATTCTATATGCTAGAGAATGGAAAGAGATGTTCAAAGCCTTGGTTGTTTTGGGAGAGTGAATTTGAGTGGGGTTTCTTTGTAAACGGAGGCCTAATAGCCATTTTAGGTCAATGTAATCAGTAATTGTTATCTTATCAATTTTGAGAATTAGGGATTGTCTCTGAAATATGTTTAGTAAATCCCTAAAGGGTATCTAGAATGGTGGTTTGATTTTTTTGTGAGAAGATGGAAAAATACTTGTTGGATAGGGCTAGTAGCAATTGGGCCTATTTGAGAAGCAAGCGCTATGAATAGAGTTGAAGGGTATGAACCAATGATGGAATTGCGAAGGTTTTGGTCCTTAGATGAATAGAACACAAAAGCTTGAGCCAACACAACCTTTTAGTGTTGATGTGACTGAAACCCAAGGTGACAAGGTTATGTGTGAAGTTGCCTTGAAGACAAGTCTTACAAGTTATTGTAACTGAAATCAAAATGTTTTGGTAGATGGGACATAGGAGCCTTTGAGTTTGTCTAATCCATTTTGAGAACACATTATGTTTCTCTAATGGGTGTTATGCTAGTTTTTCCAAAGAAGACCATGAAAGAGTTGAGGGAATCATATTGGTATCACAGCTAGTTTGATTGTTGGGGAAGAAGGACTTGGTGTATGTTGGAATGTGAGAGTGAAGGAGAGGCTAACACAATGACTCCAAAAGGGATGACTACATAAGTGGCCAAGATATTCCAAGAGATGAAAGAGAGGTTTAGAGCCATGGACGCTCAAAAAGAAGAAGACAAATGAAAGATGAAGGAGAGAAGGGATGGAGATGACTCTGAAGAAGAGGGCGAAGAAAGAGAACCCCAAGTGAAGGAATAAGAGATACCCACATATAAGAGAAGGTTTATTGATGCCTTGTGTACACACTAAAATGGTGCACTTCTATGAACCATTACATGCAAGGTTGCTCAAGAATGAGGCCTCACAAAGCGGCTCATAGCTCTCTATGCATGGAGTTGCAAGGGACTATGATAAATTTGCTCTCAGCTAGAGCTACAAGCTTGTGACCTTGCTAGTCAACCATACAATGAGAGATTCACAATGAAGACAAGGGCAACAATGCCAATATCTCCAAGAATCATTATGAAATGCAATGCAATGCAACTAAAATGAAGATGCAAATGTGCAAGCTATGCTATGAAAATGGAAGTACAAACTAAGCTATGAAATGGAAATAGCAATGCATTACAATGCTTCCTATTTAGACTATGTGAGATTAATCTATTGCATAAAAGGAAATCTACATTAATAATGCCATTATTATGCAACTATGAAAGCAAATATGAACTAGATGATGCAATGAAGCAAGTCTCCAATGTCTTCAAACTCCAAATGCACCTAAAACCTGCAGCATAACAATAGCATAAAACAAGTGGATGCAAATGAAGGAAAGAGCTCTCCTTTTATAAGAAATGAGGTGAAATGGACCATTGAGATTAAGAGGCAAAAAGTCTTAATCAGCGGTGGAGCTTGAAAGAGGAGCAATCCATGTGCACAAGTATCCTCCAATGAGAGTGAAGTGTTGACTTTTGAGCCTCATGTGAGACAAAAAGTACTTTTTTCTTTTTTGTGAAATAGGAATAATGCTTTATTTGTGCAACTTAGGATAAGAGGAAAAAGGGGGGCTTTTTATTTAATTAAAAAGGGGGAGGAAATATTCCTTTTAATCAAATAAAGACTTAGGATAAATGGTTAGCCCAAGGATAAAAATCCAATATATGATCGAAATTAAGATTTGATCAAGAAATTAATAATGTTGAAAATATTGATTATTGATAAAAATGATTCAGGATTGATAAATCAAATAAATGGGGCCCAAAGTCTAGGCGACCATTTTAGGGTGCATACATTTGCCCCTCTTTGACTAATGTGTGATCGATTTGGGAACACATGTAGTCAAAGAATGAAGTTGAAATGTGAGATCGATCTGGGATCACAAAACAACTCAAATATGAGGTCGATTCGGGATCATATCCGGACAAACATAGACAAAGGCCTTTGAACATGAGGTCGATTCGGGATCACATTCAAAGTAAGAGATAAGAATCTCAAATTTGAGCAAAAGCTCACAAAAGATGTCTGAATCAAGAAAATCAAGGAATCGGGGATGAGAATCCCATAAATACTGCCCCCTCGGAATTGAAATCGAAATCAGGTAGAGGAGAGACAGCAAATCGATTTTGATCAAATCAGAAGGAAGTCATAATCGAATGTAAAGGTCAAGAGGTTAACCATCAGGAAATGAAAACATGCCCTAGTGAGGAAGTAGAAGAATAGAAATAGAAGACTAGAAATAGAGTGAATGAAAGACTAGAAAATTTGAGAGACATGGAAGGAAGAAATTCCACCGAAAATCAAATTATGCCTCAAAAGGTCAGTCAACTGCTCAGAAGAAGGGGAAAATTTTTTGAAACGCAACTTGGATTTCGATTTCGAGTCCGAAAATGGATAGAAAATGATGTGATATGAAAGACCAGAAATGAAAGATATGATCAAGAAGAATCAAAAAAATGAGCACAGTTGACCAACTAGTCCGCGTAAGATGAAAAAAGGAGAGCTCTCTCCATATGCAAGGTGCAGAAACTAAACTAACATGAACCTAGAAATGCAAGCTACTATGAAAGTGGTTGACTTGCAAGGTCACAACGCTTATAGACATCTAATTATCATCATCGAGCGTTATTGGTAGCGTCGTAAGATCATACAATGCACACTAGCATAACTATGTGGATATGAATATGATCTTTATCAGATAGAAATGTGGAAATTTCACCTAGGCATCAAAGACATGTAGGTCCAGATGACTAATGCAGTGAGATCACCTAAGTTTGATATGGCGAGATTATGCTTGTATCAAGACACATGAAAGTCAGGATAACTAGAAGCATGCACTCGCAAAACAGTCAAGGATAATACCTTGTCAATCCATAGGGTCAAGTAAGACCAGCATAAATGCTCATGACAATTAGGACCAACAAAATATACCCACAAACAGATAAAGAAATAAAACATGTTCTCATACCCTCAGTCTTCTAGCTATGCATCATCGAAAACTTCTCAGGGAGAGACCACTCATCAAAGAAATCCTCATAGACAGCACACAAAGAAAAAGAAAGTCATCATATCGTCAGCGAGTTGATTGTTTAAGTGCGTGTGTGTTGGTCATAGAGTCAAACTCTGATTGTCATATCTGCTTAGTGAGAAATATCGCATCATACTTAGACTATTGGGAAAGACATCTGATAAGTGTTAAAAAACACTCGACGCAAGGGTAGTGTTGAAAAACACTGTTTGGGGTGGTGTTGAAAAACACCTGTTGTGAAATGCCCCAAGAGACAAACGCACCTAAAAGACCAATGCTAATAGTTATGCCCCCTAGGCAAAGACACAGACCAATTCCAGACTAAGCCAAGTAGGGTCAGGGTATGATGGAGAAAGGGTCAGTGTCGAGGACGCATGCTAACAAATAGGAGTGCAAAGGCCTCAAGTAGCGCCTGTTTCTAAGTTTTCACCACTTGGAATCTTTTTTTCATTTTTTCATTTTTTTTGGATTTTTGAACTTTTTCTGATTTTTTTGTATTTTTTCAGGACATTTTATGCTTTTTAGAATTTTTTCAGCATCATATATCAATTTTTTTGGTATTTTTTTAGGATCATAAAATATGTACAAAAGATGCCCCCAGATAGAACGGTCATCAAACTCCCAAGCAAGATCACATCATGCAGTCCCAATATCTAGCAATGTGGAGGACAAGATGGATAAGCAAGCTAGCAGAAGAGATGGAAGACATGAGAATGAAAGAGAGTGAAGGGAAGACATCCTCACAGGCAAACTCCTCAAGAGTACCCAAGCTAGGAAAAAAAAATTTGTCATGTAAAGTGCATTTGGACAAGCAATGAAAGGCTAGCATAGGATAAGTCATAAAAGCACATTGCAAAAGAAGGAAGGATGCAGTTCAAAGGAGTAGACATGTCAAGAGGCTTCATAGCATTGTGTTTTACTCTTTTTTATTAGATCAAGACCAAAGGGGAAAAAGATAGCGAAAGGCTAGAATGAATGGAGGAAAATGAAGATGAAGGCTAGACATGAATGGAATGAAAGCAAGATCATCATAAGATAGCTCACAAAATAGCTAAATGTTCGTGTATAGATCAACATTGTCAAGATCAAAGAGAGAAGATGGAATGGATGAAATATGTAGAAGAACTACGCATGATGCCTGATTGCCAAGTTTTCATCATGGTACTTATCCAAGGTGCCACAAGGGAGTGGTTTTCACCATAGGATGAATTTATTTCTCTTTACTTTTGCTACCAAGGCGCCTGTTTCCAGGTTTTCACCATGGCACATTTTTAATTTTTTTTTTTTTTTCATCTCTTTCTTTTTTTCTTTTGGAATTTTTCTATTTTTTGAATATTTTTGGAAGAAGGAAATCTTTTTAGATAATGCTCCTTGAAAGGATAAACCATGATATGCCAAGGATTCAAAATGATATGCTCAAAGATGTTGATAGGGAAAGGAAGACGCATGAGAAAAATGGAGGATAAGGCTTTATGTAAAGCGAGTGAGGTTGGAAGATAGGAGGAATAGGCAAACGAGGAAAAATGATAGAAGATAGAAGGATAATGAATGGAAGGAATGTGAAAAGGTAGAGGGAAAGAAAGGTAAGATCAACGTCAATACACACCTTGAAGGGTGACGAAAAAAAATGGAGGAAATGTAAACCATATTCTAGTCCAAATGCAAATCATATTCTGGTTCATTATTGCTATCTGACTCCTCAAAGAGAGGATTGGTGTGCTTGTTATAATTCTCAAATGTGAATGGAGGAATACGAGAAGGAATATGGAAAATTTTTAGCAGAGGTTGTGGTTCAGGCGCATGGAATGAAAGAATGTTTTTTGGAAGAAGATGAAGTGGAAGTCTTTGGAAGCTTGAATGTCAACTTCACTTTTTGCTCAATATGAGACATTTTCAAGAGAGACTTTGGAATCCATATAGCTTTAAGCTTTTTATTTTCTTTTGATGTGTTAGAGAGAATATCTTCAATGATAGATTTTGGAACCCATACTTGTCTTGTCATTTTCTTCTTAGATATCTCTTTTGAATTTATGCCCCCATGTCGATTGGAGGAGACATGGTGATCATCTTTTTTTGATAGATTCTTGTATTGCTTCTTTTTCATATATTGAACATTCAATTTACTTCCAAAAGACTTGGGACTTGTGGAAGAAAGAGTAGGATATGACTGGTTTAGATGGGTGGATGGATGAAAAGGATTCAAGGGTATGTATCTATGTTGATCTTGAGGAAAGATAGGAGATGGAGGGACGTAAGGACCCAAGATGGATGATGAATTAGGAGAGTTAGGAGGGGAAAGTGAAGGGACATAAGGACCCAAGATGGAAGGAAGATGCGAAGCCCTTAGTATTGGTGGAGGAGGTCCAAGGATGGAGGTGGAAGATGCAAAAGGATAATCAATAAGTTCATCAGCATCTATATCACAACCAAGGATATCAGCATCTTTAGAGTGAGCATAAGGATTTTCAATAGGATCCTAGACATCTTGAATAGGAGCATCTTCTTTGATAGGATCATTCAAAGCTTGCAAAGATTTAGGAAGAGAAGAAAGTGGAAGTGAACATGGAGTGGTAGAACAAGAAAATGGAATACTTTGATCTTGACAAGGATCTTTGGATAGCATAAGCGCATCATTTCTTTCTTGATTTTCAATAGGCTCAACATTGAAAGTAACAACACCATTTTTAATAATCTTAATGGAAGTATCATCTTTGAAAAATGCGAGTGTAGTAAGGTTATTTTGATTATCAATAAGCTCAATGGTGTAAGTAGTAGCTTGATCTTGCTTAGGAGATGGTGGAATGAATGCGGAAGAGCGTAGAGGATCAAATGAACCATGAAGCAGATCAGAGACATCATGAAAAGGATTGGATGACATGGAGGGTTCTTGATCTTGATTTTTTTTATGTTCTTTTCTTTATCATTTTTAGAGTCCTCTTGACATGGAGCCACTTCTACGGACAAGGAAGCAGGTTGGAATTGTATGGAAGACTTTGGAGGAGATGGTGAAGGATTAGTTGAAGTAGGCATTATAGTGCATAAAGGCTTAGGATCTTTAGATTTAGCATTATTGAAAGTATTTGCAGCCAAGTGAAGGTTAGCTTGAGTTTCTTTAAGAGGTAGCCCTTTTGGATAACTATAGGGGACCGCATGGAAAGCCTTAGGATCTTTGTTGGATGAAGGATTTGTGAAAGATTTGGATGACTCAGAAGCTTTAGGAAGTGTGTGGGTATTGGAGGAAGTGGTAGATGGAAGGGAACCATCACAAGACAAAGGTTCAACATTAATATGATTTTGCTTGAGAGTGAGATCTTTATTTTCAGCATGAGAGGTTTTAGAGGAGAGATGCTCATAGTATCTACGTTTATAATCAGCTCGAAAATTTTTCTCTTCCTCAATAGAAGTAGATGTATCATATTGTTCACAACAAATATCATAATTTCTCTCAAAATCAGAATCATAGGGATCACCATCACAATCTATCCAATAGGATGACCCTTTAGTAAGCCTAAGCACATGACGAGGAGGACTCTTAGGAACATAGGTGCCATAAGTATTGCTACATTGTCCATCATCATAGTCATCATAGTCATCAAAGGTAGGTGTGTCACTCTTTGTGGAAGAGACATCACAAGGACTATCATGTTGCTCTTTATGGTATGTCTTCTGAAGAGAAGTAAGACTCTTAGGAGAAGTAGAAGAAAAATGAGATCGTGAAGAAGAGAAAATTGAAAACTTAGTGGAAGAAGAAGACTTGGATAATGAGGAATTCGAATAATGTTTAGAAGAGTCATGATAAGATTTGGAAGATGAAGAATGTGAATAGTGTTTAGAAGAATCATGATAAGATTTAGAAGATGAAGAATGATGAGAAGATTTAGAAGATGAAGAATATTTGGATGAGATCATGAGTATGATTCTAGCAAAGGCATCTGATTTAATTGATTTTTCTTTTATTTTTGTCATAAATTCATCACTCATGAGAATTTTGGAGGAACAACACTTTTCAAATATGTCAATGAGCTCAAGATCGTCTATTCTTAAGAGAGGTTCCTTAACTAGATAGTCAAGATTCATGGTTATAGAAGAGGAGGAATCAAGCATGGAAGAAATGAATAGATGAATAGAAGAAAGTAGACTAGATAATAAGAGGAAAAGAATCAAGAAGAAGAAGAAGAAGAAGAATTTCCCCTGGGAATAGAAGACTTTAGAAGAACATGGGAAATGGAGAAGAAAGAAGAAGACTAAGAGCCATCTTGTGCAATTGATACCATAACGTTCATTGAGATGTTGAGCAACATGACAACACCTAGGATCTAAGATCTGGACTGACCAAGGAAGACTGGTAATAGGATGACCTCACAAAATGTCAACACCAAACTAGGATAATCAAAGTTCTCTATTGTCCAAAGAGAAATGAAAAGATAGAAGCAGGGGCTTTACCAACACTGTCAAAGAGGTGCTTCAAATCAAAGGGTGACTACCCTTGCACTTTTGAACCAGGAGGTTGGGCTAGGCCAAAATATAATTAAAATTGAGATTAAATAAAAATTATTTGGACAATAAGAGTACGAGAATTTCCCAAGAATGTAGCTCACAATTTTAGAGATAAAATTTCTCACCAAGAACAACCTTCTAATGCGATATTTCTCTTTGGCTAATGTGATACTGATGTTGATCTTGACCAATTTGTGCAAAATTTTGAGTTTTTAAGGTCTAATTTCAAGTTTCTGAATGTGAGGGTGAAAATGTCTGATTTCAATCACAAATTCAACAGCATTTGGACAGGTTTGCAAATAGTAGAGGATCAAACATGTCTTCAAACACTTGAAACAAGGGCAAAAGCAACCTTGCCAAGACAAACACTTATGATATCAAAAATAAAATTGCACCCTATGAATGCTACCGATTGTTTGTATGTTGAGAACGTTTACACTAGCATCGCACAACCGAAGACAATTCAAGCAAATCTATCTTAAAAAGGTCAAGGCTCAATACTTACCAACTTAGCCCATAACTTGATGCCCCCTTGCCTCACACCAAGTGGTTACCCACAAGAGATATTGGCTTTGTCGTGGAAGTGTCAAATGACACAACCAAAGGGACACATATGGTGAGTATCTTAAGGTGATCCGGGTAAACCACTTGGATCAATCCTTGCACTAAGAAGATAAGCGGCTAAATAAGGTGGCTTCTATCTAATGGTTCTTAATAAGGATTTCCATTCACAACACCCCTCTTGCTCCTCATAAAGGACTAGGACCTCGCGGCCTCAAGAGTACCTTAAGCATTCTTGTTCAATGTTTTCCACATGGTCACAATCCCATGAGCTACTCACATCAAATGAAGATAAGTGTTATGTCTACCAAGGTTTTTGGTGTCCTTGATAGCCTTGAGATTATAGTGAGTTGGAATCACTTGCCACCAAGGAAAATGATGACAAGGTTGTCCCCACTTGAGTCATTCCTCTTGATTGCTCAAGAGCAGGCCCGCTAAAGGATCCTAAACTAAACAAAGAATGGATGATTTTTGAGGTTTAAGGTTTTTGGTTCACCACGAGGGTGAAGAGCATACTCCCCTATCTCAAAAAGTTCTCCCAAACACCCCAAGCAAAAAGAGATTCAATTACTCCCTTGCTTCCAAAACCTTAAGATGGGTCAAGATTTTCTGATTCACCTAAAGGTGAAGAGCATACTTCTCCTACCACCCCAAAATATCTTTCACAAGGCATTAAAGTTCCTAATAAATGAAACAACTAGTTTTTGCCACACTTAAAAGGAAAGCAAATAAACAAGCAAGATTTTTTTTTTGTTTTTATGCATGGGCAGCCCTACAAAAACTATTAGTAGCCCTCTTTGACATGCGATTTTGACAAAATATTCAAGCAAAAGGCACCTACAACCACAACTTGTTAGCTCCACAATGGTTAGCAAAATCCAAAATCTAACAATGGTTAGCACATGAAAAATCAGATAATCTGCAAAAATAACTAATCAAATGACAAAATCTGAAAATGAAACCATCATGGTTGGATTAGGCTTGGAAAGACCTTTCCAATGATATATAACACTTAAAATTTTGATATCATTTGCAAAAATTTCTCAAAAATGGGCACCCGTTTTCCAGAGTGGCACGGATTTGAAAACGCTAAAATTTTAAAAAAACTAAAAACAACAAATAAACTAGCAAAATTCAACAGACAATACCAGGCGACATTTAATAGCTAAAACACGACATTTAAAAGCTGGCAGGCATGATTAAAATGTGCACAAGCGTGAGCAGAATATGCAGATGCGTGAATAGAATATGTGGACGCGCAAACAGAATGTGCAGAGGTGTGAATAAAATGCTTGCCTACGTGAACAAAATGCTCATAAGCATGAGCAGAATATGCAGACGCGTGAACAAAATGCTCATAGGCGTGAAAAGAATACTTAAAGGCGTGAAAAGAATGTGCAGAGGCATGAAAAGAATACTCACAAGTGGTGTTTCACCTGTTTGCACAAAATTAACGAAAATAAATGATGAAAAATGCAGAAAATGAAGGACAAAATAAAACTATTCTGCCACACGGTGGGCGCCAGAAATGTACACACTAAAATGGTGCACTTCTATGAACCATTACATGCAAGGTTGCTCAAGAATGAGGCCTCACAAAGTGGCTCATAACTCTCTATGCATGGAGTTGCAAGGGACTATGATAAATTTGCTCTCAGCTAGAGCTACAAGCTTGTGACCTTGCTAGTCAACCATACAATGAGAGATTCACAATGAAGACAAGGGCAACAATGCCAATATCTCCAAGAATCACTATGAAATGCAATGCAATGCAACTAAAATGAAGATGCAAATGTGCAAGCTATGCTATGAAAATGGAAGTACAAACTAAGCTATGAAATGGAAATAGCAATGGATTACAATGCTTCCTATTTAGACTATGTGAGATTAATCTATTGCATAAAAGGAAATCTACATTAATAATGCCATTATTATGCAACTATGAAAGCAAATATGAACTAGATGATGCAATGAAGCAAGTCTCCAATGTCTTCAAACTCCAAATGCACCTAAAACCTGCAGCATAACAATAGCATAAAACAAGTGGATGCAAATGAAGGAAAGAGCTCTCCTTTTATAAGAAATGAGGTGAAATGGACCATTGAGATTAAGAGGCAAAAAGTCTTAATCAGCGGTGGAGCTTGAAAGAGGAGCAATCCATGTGCACAAGTATCCTCCAATGAGAGTGAAGTGTTGACTTTTGAGCCTCATGTGAGACAAAAAGTACTTTTTTCCTTTTTGTGAAATAGGAATAATGCTTTATTTGTGCAACTTAGGATAAGAGGAAAAAGGGGGGCTTTTTATTTAATTAAAAAGGGGGAGGAAATATTCCTTTTAATCAAATAAAGACTTAGGATAAATGGTTAGCCCAAGGATAAAAATCCAATATATGATCGAAATTAAGATTTGATCAAGAAATTAATAATGTTGAAAATATTGATTATTGATAAAAATGATTCAGGATTGATAAATCAAATAAATGGGGCCCAAAATCTAGGTGACCATTTTAGGGTGCATACACCTTGAAGATAGTGAACAAATACTTTTTTGATGTCAAAATGGATCTCCTAGTGTGTAGTGGGAAGATGGATGTTGAGGAAGTTGTGGAATGGATAGATGCCTTAAACAATTACTTTGAGTACAAAGAAGTGCCTAAAGGTAGGAGAGTGAAATTTTCTAAGACCAAGTTAAAGGGGGCCTCTTTGACTTGGTGGAATTATACTCAAGGTGAAAGAGTAAAAATGAGAAGGAATATGATCAACGCTTGGGATAGAATGGTAACCAAGATCAAGGTACAATTTATGCCAGCTGATTATGAAGTGCAAATCTATAGGAGATTGCAGAATTTGAAACAAAAATATTTGGATGTGGCTTCCTACATAGAGGAATTCCACAAGTTAAGCCTAAGGGCATGACACTATGAGGATGAGAAAGAAAATGTTGCTAGATACATGAATGGGATCAAATTCGGTATTTTAGATGAAATTAGTTTGATGAACCCTAAGATAGTGGATGAATACTTTCAGATGGATTTGGGGACAAAAGATAAATTGAAGAGGATAAGTGAGAAGCATGATAGGGGAAAAGTTGGAAGGAACTTCAAAGGAAGAGGAAGTTTTGGGGGAAGAACCAATTTTAGAAACCCCAAGGTGAGTTTATCCACGTGGAGCAGAGTGGAGATTGAGGTTCAAGAGGAGGTTTTAGGGGAAGGAGACCCAATGACAAAGGGAGATTTGGAAGACCAAGTATAGGTCCAAGTTTATTCATAGGAAGGTGTTACAATTGTAACCAAGTAGGGCACATTGAAAAAATGTGTCCTAAGAAACAAGCCTCAAGATCCCATGGAGGAGAGAGAAGGAAATAATTGATTCAAGAAGAAGATGGTCACAGTATTAATGCCCCAACCAGATCTATAGATCTAGAGTATGGATAAATTTTGATGCTGAGAAGAACATCTTTGAAGGTGGCTAGTGTGCAAGAGACACCTTAGAGAAAGTCATTGTTCAGAACCACTTGAAAAAAAATGGTAAGATATGTATAGTTATTGTAGATTCTCATTCAATCGAGAATTTGGTTTAGTAGAAATGGTAGAAAAATTAAAATTAAAGAAGTTACCCCATCCTAACCCTTACAAAATGTCTTGTTTGAGTAAGGGGCAACACGAGTAAGTTGATGAAAAGTTATTAATGGAATTTCAGATAGGAGAGTATAAAGATAGGTTCCTTTGTGATGTGATCCCCATGGATATATGTCACCTTTTATTAGGGCATCCATGGTAGTATGACGAAGGTCCAACATGATGGGAAGAAAAATTCTTATCATAACCAAAAATGTTGTAAACCATAGCATGAACCCCTTACTTGATGAGGGTATGGATAAGCACATAGGTCCAAGTGTTATTTTAATAGGTGAGAAGGAGTTTTTGAAGATTCTGAAGGAAGAGAATAGTCCCTAAGTTGTATTAAATTTTGAAGCCAAAAGAGGAACCTGATCTATCTACTTTATAAGAAGAAATATGTTCCCAAGCAAGTGCATGGCCAATTAGAGAATTATAAGGGCATAGTGATAGAGAAAATGCCTAATTCATTACCCCCTATTATATATAAGCCAACACATTTATCTGATACTAGGAGCCACCCTCCCTAATAAGGTAGCCTAAAAAATTCCCCCTTCATGGAATGAGGAAATCACTAGACAAGTGTAGGATTTGTTGGATAAGGGATTGGTAAGAAAAATACCCAGTCCATGTGAAGTACCCTCTATTTTGGCACAAAATAAGGATGGTAATTTGAGATTGTGTACTTATTCTAGGGAAATTAATAGGATCACTATAAGATATAGGTTCCCAATGCCCATAATAGAGGACCTAATGGATTTCTTGGTAGAGGCAACTTATATCTCAAAAATTAATCTCAAAAGTGGTTATCACCAAATAAGGATCATGGAGGGGATGGATGGAAACTAGCTTAAAAACAATGAGGGACTATATGAATGTTTGGTCATGCCCTTTGGGCTATAAAATACTACAAGCACCTTTATGCACCTCATGAATGAGGTCTTGAAACCTTTTATTGGTAGATTTTGTGTGGTGTATTTAGATGACATATTGGTGTTTAGCAGGTCAAGGGAGAAGCACTTGAAACACCTAGACATGGTGTTGAAAAGATTGCATGAAGAAAAGATTATGATTAACTTGGAAAAATGTGACTTTATGAAGGGAGAACTTATTTACCTTGGGTTTGTAATCTCAAGAGGCGGTTTGAAGATGGATCCATCCAAGATAGAATCCATCCTCAATTGGCCTACCCTAAAGATAGTAAGTGATGTTAGAAGTTTCCTTGGGTTAGCTAGTTTTTATAAAAAAAAATATCAAGAACTTTAGCAATGTATGTGCACCTATGATAGAAACAATCAAGGGGTTTAGAAAATGTAAATTTTTTTGGACTAAACTTGCAAATAAAGGTTTTGAATACCTCAAGAAAAGAGCGGCTCAACAACCAATCTTGGTGTTACCATATTTCAACAAAGTGTTCACTATAGAGTGTGATGCAAGAAACCAATCCATAGAACTAGTTTTAATCTAGGAGGGTAGGCTTGTGGCTTTCTTTAGTGAAAAGATCGATCAAGACAAGAGGAAAGATTCCTCTTATGATATTGAATTATATGCAATGGTGAAGGCTCTAAAGAAGTGGAGGCACTACTTGTTGCCTAGGGAGTTTATTATGTGTAATGATAACCATGCCTTAAGTTTCTTGAATAGTCATGACAAGTTGAATCATCAACACATGAAGTGGATGGAATAGTTACATGCATACACATTCACAGTCAAGCACAAAAGGGCCAGGCTAATAATGTATCAAATGCATTAAGTAGGAGAACATTAGCAATATATGACGTACAACTACAAAGTATGGGAATTGAATCCCTCATAGGTATGTATAAGGATGCCATGGACTTCAAGGAAGTCTATGAGGTATGTAAATAATTTGTTTATTCTTATCATCATGAATATTTAGAGTATATGTTGTAGGATAGACTACTATTTAAGGGAAGTTAGTTGTACATTCCAAAATGTTCTATGAGGGAAAATATAGTGAGAGAAAATCATATAAGAAGCTTAGGATGATATTTTGGTTTAGAAAATACATTAGACTAGGTGAGGAGGTTTTACTACTGACCTAAAATATAGATAGATGTCAAAAATTTTGTTGAAGGGGCACAAAATATGTCAAAGGGCCAAGGGATCTTCATCCAATTTCGGATTGTATCAACCTCTTCTGATTCCTAGTAGGCCATGGGAGAGTGTAAGTATAGAATTTTTATTGAGTTTTCCAAGGACTAAAGGAGGTTTTGACAATATTTGTGTTGTTGTAGATAGGTTTATTAAAATGGAACACTTCCTCCCATGTAAATGCACTAATGATGCCTCACATGTAGCAAGTTTATTCTTTAAACAGGTTGTAAGGATTCATGGATTACCTCTCAACATTGTATCAAACAGGGACTCTAAATTTGTGGGACATTTCTGGAGGACTCTTTGGAAGAGGCTTGAAACCAACCTATCATTTAGCTCTTTATACCACCCCCAAACTTAATGGCCAAACTGGGTTGTCAACATATCTCTAGGTAATCTTCATATATGTTTAACAGAGGAACATAGAGAAGCATGAGATGTCATCATACCCTAGACAAAGTATGCCTATAGAGACTCCACAAATAGGAGCATAGAGAAAATTCCATTTGAGGTAGTATATGGTCTACATCCTAGGGGAGTTCTTGAACTTAGATAATTTAAGGGAATGGATAGAAGAAATGCACAAGAATATGGCTTTGTCAAGGCAATGAAAGACATTCACCAAGAAGTTAAGGAGACATTGCAAATTAATGTGTATAAATACAATGTGATAGAAGATGTGAGAATACGATATATGAAGTTTAAAGTTGTAGATCTATTCATCACACACTTGAAGAAATGAAGGCTTCCCAAGGGAAAATATACCAAACTAATGATGAAGAAATTAGGGTCTTGCAAAATAGTTCACAAATTTGGCAATAATGCTAATGAGATAGAATTACACCAAGAAATAGTTATCTCACATATTTTTAATGTTTATGACTTGTATCTATACAAAGGCTCTATGAGTGTAGGATTTGATGCAGGTAAATAAAACAAAGAGACATAGGATTGGGCCAAAGACCTCCCACCAAGCCAACCAATCAAGTTGGAGTGCATATTGGATAACCAAGAAGTGAAGAGGACAAGAAGGAATACTTATAAAGAGTATCTGGTCAAGTGGCATAACCTACCTGAGGAAGATTCAACCTAGATGATAGAGGATAATGTCAAGTAACATGGAGTTGCAGATGAAGACCTGATCTCAAAGGAGACTTGATATTTTTCTCACCCTAAGAGTATGGTGTAGGAGCATCCATGGGTCAAGGAGACTCATCATTAATTTTGTGTGTTGTACTTGAGTCAAGTTTTTAATAAGGTCAAAAGGACCATTAGGAAACATTTTTTACTTTTTTGGAAACCAATTTGTAAGGCCATAAGGTCCTAAATTGTCTTGTAAAGACCTGATTGGTAAAAATGGGTCAAATAATTCCAAGTGTTTAAAAAGGATAGATTTGATGTTTTTTTTCATGTTTTAAGCCTTTTTTGGCATGATGGTCAAGCTACAATGTTCATTAGGCTCACTTGGTGCTCAAAGAGAATTTTTTGCAAAAGTTGCAAAGAGGTGTAAAGAAACTTTCAAAAAGTTATAAATTTGTAATCCAACGGCTAGTTAGTTGAAATGGCTAGTTGGAATTGGTTCAAATAGTTGAAAAATGTCTATAAATGCCTCTTTGGATCAATTTACGAGGAAAGAATGTATTCTTAGTTTCCAAAAATAAGAGTTTGTTCTAATTTTCATAGTTTTCTTTAACTTTTCTTGAATGGTATGGAGTTGTACGGATTGGTAGGATCCACTAATGAATATTTTTTCAAGTAGGCTTTTGAGTTACCTTTCATTTGAAACAAGTTTTTTCAAAATTAATTAAGGTCAAAGAAATTTACTCTCAATTTTATCTAGATTTGCCTAAAACCCTCACAAACCTAGGCCCGTGTATTCATGGCGAAAAAGGCCCGAATTCTCACCATCCAAAAATCCTAATTATTAGGGTAAAGTTGGGTATGAAAATATATTTTAATATTTTGAAAGTTGTGGGGTGGTCTCTCATGTTTGAAAATTTTGGCATCAAGCCCTGGGCCAGACATCCCAATGTGATTGGCCAAGAACAATATGAAGAGAGTGCAAATAGAGTTGAAAATTAAAAATTAAAGTGATTGGACACTAATTAATGTTGGATTATATATGTTGCAGATTGAGAAGAGATGTTCAAAGCCTTGGTTGTGTTGGAAGAGTAGATTTGAGTTGGGTTTCTTTGTAAATGGAGGCCTAATAGCCCTTTTAGGTCACTGCAATTAGTAATTGTTCTCCTATCAATTTTGAGAGACATGGATTGATTCCTACACATGTTTAATAAATCCATAAATGGTATTTGGAATGGTGGTTTGATTTTTCCTATGGTCAAGGGTTTTTGAGAAGATGGAAGTATACCAGCTCGATAGGGATAGTAATAATTAGGCCCATTTGAGAAGCAAGTTCTATGAATAGAGTTGAAGGGTCTGAACCAATGATGGACTTGCAAAGGTTTGGATTCTTAGATGAAGAAAAACAAAAAAATTTTGAGCTAACATTGATAGAACTACAACTGATTGAATATCTTAAAGGAGATTTTGACAACTGATTGGATATTTGAAAGACAATGATTGATGATCACCGAGCTACTAAGGCACATGTGGTATGTTAAACCGGTTTAATGTATTGTCATTTATGTCAACTAGTTTTGACTGTACTTATCATGATGGTTAGAAACATCTTAAGAAGGAAATAATGGTGACAGAATGAGATATCTACATGAAGATGAGATGTATGAGAAAGATATGGATATGGTATTCATTGGGTAACTTATTGACGAGTCTATGACATTATGTTAGTGATTTGATTGTATTACATGATTCTGTTATGGATTGAAGATCAAGAATGAACAAGTTTATGTGGTCGGTAAATGAAGAATTCAATATACATTGAGTTGAAATAGTATACACCGAACATGTGTAGTGTATACCGAGTATAGTGTTAATTGAGTTAGTTATCATCGACGCATTGTGGTATTGACCGAGTGAAAGAAATAAATGTAACTAATGACTGCCGACTAAAGATGATGAGCTGGACAATTGTTGATGATTTCAAGGTAAAAGATAATGTTTGTTATGATGATCAAATGAATGACAAAATTCAAGGATGATTGGATGAAGGAGAATGAAAGGTGTTGCTGACATAGCTGCCGAGGAAGGTTAAAGAAGAAAAATCAATGGTGAAGATTAAGAGGCAAAATTTATAGATGAAAATAAAATGGTTTATGATGTCTATAAAATGAGACAAGAGATTAAGATTGAATTATAGAATGTGCATGAGGAGATTGCATTCATGTGAAGCTGGTCAAATAGGTTGATGAGAGAACCAAGCAATTGTGCAGACAACTCCGAGCGTCAGAGATAAGAATACACCGAGCAGAATAGAGTTGGAGGAAACAAAGAGATTGAATTGAGATTATTGACCAGAGGTATTTTGAGCTTAGCATAGATTTGAAAATATGCAAAACAAGTTGTATTTGAATCAGATCATTATTGTAACATTCTAACCATTTCTATAGATAAATCTCTTAATCGAGTGTGATTTAATCGTCTTTATATTTCAATATGACATTTAATGAATGTTGATTGTTTTCTTGTTGACACCATAGTGAATGTTTAGTCAAGGGAGAACTATTAGTGATAAATCCTCTAACTAGGTCACACCTTATAGTGTATTTTGTAACCTTTAACAAGGTTGTCTCTTAATTGAGCTCACTTCAGAAGAGTGAAATTATTTTGGGTTATCGGTTCTAGGTGGTTTTTCCCCTAACAAATTTTCCACGTTAAAAATCAAAGTGTTATATGTGTATGGATGTGGTGAATTGTTATGTTAATTTACTCATTACTATAGCTGGATTGATCGGTAAATACACTAGTTAATTTACTACTATTCGATAGATGAACAAAAAGGCATAGTTGATATATTACCGAGTTGATTAAATTTTTTGAAATATTTGTTTTATACATTAGGGAGTGTTTGGGACTGTAGGATAACTAGACTTAACTGATTCACCCCCCTCTCAATTTTCTAAAAATTGGTATCAGAGCATAGAGTGCTTGAAGAAAAGTTTGAAGGACTTAAGAAAAAGATCACAAGATGTATAAGAGAGAGGTGCCAAAGCTAAACAATGACAACTTATCAACATGGAAAATAAGAATGAAATTGTATCTATTAGGGATTGGTGATTCTGCAACATACTACTTGCAAAATGAGTTTATATTACCCACTGGACCTTTGACTATTGATCAGATGAGAGAAAGACATGAACACAATGCTACGATGATTGAGATTTCTTCTTCCTTATCAGATGCTGAATTTGAAGATGTTAAGACATGTACAACTACTAAATAGATGTGGGACAAGCTTTCACTAGTTCATGGAGGAGATGTGACTATGCAAGTCTTAGAGGAAAGTTTGATGACATGAAAATGAAATAAGGTGAGAACATAGCTTAGTACAGTAACTGAGTCAAGGAGGTTGTGAATTATATCTAAGGAGTAGGTGTAATTATTGATGAAGACATTGTGGTAAGTAAAATTCTTAGAACTTTGTTACCTACCTATGCTATTAGAGTTTCTGCAATACATGAAATGAGAGAAGATCCTGGTAATAATGTTACACTTGATAGTCTAATTGGTATATTGACTGCATTTGAGTTGAAAAAATTTGACAATTGTATTGTACCTACTATTGAATCTGCATTTATGTCATCTTTGAGAATTGGTAAATCAAGTAGCAAGCATAAGATAAGAAATGAAAGTGATAATGAAAGTGAAGAGGATGAAATTGATGAACTTGAAGCATTAATGACTAGAAGAATACAAAAAGGTAAAGGAAGATATAGAGGTAAACTATCATTGGTTTGCTTCAAATATAAATAGATTGGTCATATTGTTGCTAGATGTCCTGATAGGAAAGAAGATGAGAAAACAAATGAAAGATCTAATGGAAGGAAGTATGATAGAAGAGATATCTAAGATCACAGAGGCAACTGACAATATAGAAAGAGGGACAACCAAGACTACAAAGATAAATGCAAAAAGACATGTTACCTAGTTGAAGATGATAATGATGACACTGACACTGACATTGACACTGATGAAGACATAGAAGTGGTATTTGTGGCTTTAAAAGAAGATTCTAACGAAGAAGAAAGGTATGTTGAAATAGCACTTATTTCTAAGATTAGAAAGAATGATACTTGGATTATAGATAGTGGTTGTACACATCATATGACTGGTGATGAAGAAAAAATTGAATACCTCAAACATTATAATGGTGGATCTGTAAAAATGGGAAATGATACACCTTGTCTAGTAAAAGGAAAAGGGTCTATATTGCTGAATAATAAGATTAGATGTGAGAATGCATATTGGGTGAAAGGACTTAATTATAATCTATTGAGTGTAGCACAACTAAATAATGTAGGTCATTGAGTTGCATTTGAGAATAGAAAGGTGAAAATCTATGATGAGATTGGAAAGTTGGTCGGTACTGGTGAACAATCAAAAGGTAATTTATTCTATCTTGACAATGCTGAACTTTTTGTTTGTTGGATAAAAATGAAGATGTATGGTTATGAAACAAGAGGTTATGTAATGTGAATTTTGACAACATGGTTAAGATTAGTAAGAAAAGGAAAGTTAGAGGTTTACCAAGCATATCTAAACTTGGCCATGTTATGTGCACACAATGTCAAATGGGGAAAATGTCAAAATCTAATTTTAAAAGAAAACACTTTTCATCTAATGCAACTTTGGAGTTAGTTCGTACTGAATTGTGTGGTCTGATGAGAATGATGCAGGGGCATTCTTGGGTCCTCAGTGGAACTGGTGCTTGGTGATGCCTTTGTTGCTCGGTGTTGCTTGGCTTGGTCAGTTGTTTCACTGGGGTCGGTTGTTTCTCTGGCGCTCGGTAGTCTGGTTTACCGACTGGAGTTCTTCGTGATTTGGTTGGCCAACTTGGTGCATTTATTATTGGTAGCTTTTGTTGGATTCTCCTATGTGGATCTGGAGGTCGACATGTTAAATTTAATAATTATAAGGCTATTTGATAGTCGACTTATATTGCATTTAATATTTATTTGTAGGAGTTTATTATGTCATCTAGCTGACTTGTGGCTGATGATTAGTATTTATAGGATGTTTGGGTAGATGTTCTAGGATAAGATGGGAAGTTCAAAGAGCTAAGTTAGGAGAATCAGATAAGTGAAGTTGTGGAAAATATCCTGCAAGATCTTGTAGATCAGATTGTTATTTGATAGTTTGTAATAGCAAAGCTAGTGGTTTTCATGCTTGGAGACAAGGAGATTGCTTGGTGGCTTGTGAGCACAAGTTCATATCTGCCTTAGGGTTTCCATCAGTTGTTGATTTGTCTCAGAAATGGACTAGCTAGTGTTGGATTGGATCTTGTTGATCTTTCAGAATTACTTGTTGTTTGTAATTGGCCCTAACTCGGAAGGCCTTACAGCCATGCATGTTAATAGAAACTCTGATATTGAGCATATCTTGCTGTGTTATTCCACTATGTTCTTGATTGGCTACAAGGTTGGACTGTCCTTAATTGGATCTACCATCCTTGAACTGTGTCAGGTGGTATCAGAGCTGAGTTGATCTTGTGGAATGAAGGTTGACCTAGCAAGGCTGATCTTATGAAGTTGATCTTGTGGGCGAAGAGATCGTATGATCTAGGTTGCAGATCCATGGCACTAAACTTGTGGAATCTTGGCCTAGTTTTTGGTGCGAGGTGGCAGGTTGCAATATGACTTGCATACAACTTGGAGGTTGTCACAAGGTGGTCAGTGTAGGGTTTTGTTGTAGAGGGTTTTCTTATCTTTAAGGATGCCTTCGAGAAGATTGGACCCTAGAGTGATCGTGGATCTCTGTGATACTATGGAATCTAGGATTACAGAGAAGGTGAAATTTGATTTTAGATCTGAGATGGAGTTGATGAAGAATGACATGGTCACTAAGATCATGAGAGTTGTTGCTGGTGTACCTCAGAATGTTGGTACTGAAGATGGTTATGAGGAAGCTACTGAAGACTTTGAAGCTACTGGATCTAGTGGTGATGACCAGAGGGATAGATCTGGTGAAGACATAACTGCTCGGTTGCATAGATCTGGAGCTTGGTTAAGTAATAGTTACCGAATGGAAGTTTCCACTTTCTCTGGTACTTTGAAACCTGAGAACTTGATTGACTGGATTGGTGAACTTGAAGATTTCTTTGAGCTGGAAGAAATTGAAGATCCTCTTCAGGTGAGCTTAGCATAGACAAAATTGAAAGGACATGTTGCTCTTTGGTGGAAAGAATTACAAAGAGATAGAGAAGATGAAGGTGAAATGAAGATCAATTAGTGGAGGTTGATGGTGACTAAGTTGAAAGCTAAGTTCATACTTGTTGACTATGAGCTTGACTTGTTTAAGAAGTTGCATAATCTGAAGCAGAAGGATTTGACTATTGAAGATTATACTGAGGAGTTTTAAAAGCTTACTATTCGGTTTGGAAATAGAGAACTTGGTAAGGAAAAGGTAGCTCAGTATGTGAATGGTTTGAGATTCAATATTCAGGATGAGATTGGTATGATGAAGATTGATTTTGTTGAAGATGCTTATAGTATGATCTGAAGGCAGAAGATAAGTTGAAGAGGAAACAACATAGTAATCCTTGAGGGAAGGAAAAGATTGATCACTTTGTGAAGGGTAAACTGACTATAGAAGATGAACATAAACCTGTAGAACTGAAGAAGAATATAGTTAGAGTTATCTTTAAGGGTAGTTGTTATAGTTGTGGTGAAGAAGGACACTGTTCTTTTGAGTGTACACAGAAGAAGCTTGGTGACCGACAGACTGCTATGGTGAATGAAAATGTTGAGAATGAACCTGAATCTGAGAACTTGCTGGTTCGACAAACATTGCTCAGTACAAAGGAGGAACCTTATCAGAGGAGTAACTTGTTCAGGACTCAGTGCAAGTCTGGAGGTAAACTTTGTGATGTAATTGTTGATAGTGGTAGTATTGATAACCTTGTTGTTGAGGACATGGTTTAGAAACTTGGTTTGAGTAGAATGAGACATCCACATCCTTATAGGATTGGCTGGTTGCAAGATGATCATGCTCTAGAAGTAAGAGAACAATGCTTTTTTGATGTTCAGATTGGCCAGTATAAGAATCTTGTGTTATGTGATATTGTGGAGATGAATAGTTGTCATGTATTGCTTGGTAGACCTTGACAATATGATTGCATAGCTATGTATGATTGTGTAAAGAATGTGTTTACTATTGAGAAGGATGACAAGAAGTTTTCCCTAATGCCTTTGCTGGATACAATACTCGGTAGGAGAAGTTTGAGTATTGGTAGTCGAGTTGAGTTGGTAGATCTTGAGAGGATGGATGATTAGTTTGGAGAACAAACTTGTGTGTTATCAAGGAAAAACTTGAAAAGACAAAGGAAGCTGAAGTGGAAGAGAATGCAAAGTGAAAAGTTGGAGGACTTGTATGCGAAGAACCAGTTCAGGGTTTATGTGTTGAATCTCGGAAGATGTTCTAACATCTTTTCAAACCTGGGGTGTCTGATGCAGGGGCATTCTTGGGTCCTTGGTGAAACTAGTGCTCAGTGATGCCTTTGTTGCTCGACGTTGCTTGGCTTGGTTGGTTGTTTCATTGGTGCTCGGTTGTTTCTCTAGTGCTCAGTAGTGTGGTTTACCAACTGGAGTTCTTGGTGATTTGGTTGGCTGACTTGGTGCATTTATTATTGGTAGCTTTTGTTGGATTCTCCTATGTGGATTTGGAGGCTGACATGTTGAATTTAATAATTGTAAGGCTATTTGAGAGCTGACTTGTATTGCATTTAATATTTGTTTGTAGGAGTTAATTGTGTCATCCAGCCCACTTGTGGCTGATGATTGGTATTTATAGGATGTTTGGGTAGATGTTTTAGGAACAAATGGGAAGTTCATAGAGTTGAGTTAGGAGAATCAGATAAGTGAAGTTGTGGAAAATATCCTACGAGATCTTGCAGATCAAATTGTTATCTGATAGTTTTTAATAGCATAGCTAGTGGTTTGCATGCTTGGAGACAAGGATATTTCTTGGTGGCTTGCGAGCACAAGTTCAAATCTTCCTTAGGGTTTCCATCAGTTGCTGATTCATATCAGAATTGGACTAGCTGGTGTTGGATTGGATCTTGTTGATCTTTCAGAATTACTTGTTGTTTGTAATTGGCCCTAACCCAGAAGGCCTTATAGTCAGGCATGTTAATAGAAAATCTGTTATTGAGCATATCTTGTTATGTTATTCCACTATTTTCTTGATTGGTTGCAAGGTTGGACTATCCTTAATTGGATCTACCATCCTTGAACTGCATTAGAGAACACAAAGCTATTATGGAGACATATATTTTATCTTGTTTGTTGATGACTTCTCTAGAATGATGACTATCATTTTCTTGAAAGAAAAATATGAAGCTTTTAAAATGTTTAAGTGGTATAAAGTAAAAGTGGAAAAAGAGACTGGTAAAGAAATGGAATAATTAACGTTAGATAGAGGTGGTGAATTTATTTCTGATGAGTTCACTAAATTTTGTAATGAGCATGGAATTAAGCGATAGGTTTCTACACCGAGAACACCCCAATAGAATGAGATTGCTGAAAGGAGAAATAGATCAATTGTTGATTGTGCTAGAACACTAATAATTGAAAAGAATTTTGCTCATATGTATTGGAGAGAAGCTGTTAGTACTATTGTTTACACATTGAACTGAGTCAATTGAAGAAACAAACAAACAAACAAGACACCTTATGAATTATGATATGGCTACACACCTAATGTGAATTATTTCAGAATATTTTGGAAATAGATGTTACATTCTAAAAGATGATACAAATGAGAAATTTGATTCAAAAGGTGATGAAGGAATATTTCTTGGATATTCTACTAAAAGAAAAGCTTATAAATATTTGAACAAGGCTATTAACAAGATGATTGAAAGTTCAAATGTGAGAGTTGATGAATTTGCTGAGAAGAATGATGAAGAAAGTAAAAATGAACTAGAAGACTATGGTAGATTTTTTTACATTGAAGAACTTGACACTCTACCGTTACTGAGAAATAGGGTAATGCTACCGAGCATCAATATTTATAGATCGAGAATCAACAAACTATTATCAATGAAGATCATGATCATGTACCAAGTGGAGAACATGTTGAAGAACATAGAACTGAACCCATACTTGCTTGATATGTAAGGAGACATCATCCACAAAATTAGGTAATTGGAGATAAGATAGTAGAAATGATGACATGAAGTAAGTTGAGAAATAACACTTTCTTAGTTTGTGAATTTGAGCCTAAAACTATTAGAGTTTCATTGGAAAATGATGAATGGATCAAGGAAATGAATGAAGAGATTGAGAAAATATAGAAAAACCAAACATGGACATTGGTACTAAGACTGAAAGATAAGAATGTGATTGGAACCAAATGGATATTTAGAAACAAATTGAATGAGAATGGGGATGTCACTAGGAACAAAGAAAGACTAGTATGCAAAGGTTATGCAAAAGAAGAAGGAATTGACTATGGTGAGACTTTTTCACAAGTTGCTAGACTTGAAGGAGTAAGAATATTGCTTGCATATGATTCTTACAAAGGATTTAAATTTTATTAGATGGATGTTAAATCTTCATTTCTGAATGGGATACTTGAAGAAGAGGTATATATTTGACAACCTGAAGGTTCCATTGATCCTAATCAGAGGTATATGGTATATAAGTTGCACAAAGACTTATATGGATTGAAACAAGAACTGAGAGCATGGTATGAAAGACTGCATTCCTATCTAATCGGTATTAGATTTATTAGAACAAGTGAAAACAACAATTTTAATTTGAAAGGTGAAACTGATGACAAGATTCTTATTGATGGAATTTTTGTTGATGACATCATATTTGGAGGACATGATAACTTATGCAAATCATTTTATGATGAAATGAGGAAAGAATTTAAAATGTCAATGTTCGGAGAGATTAAATTTTTTCTTGGCTTGTAAATATTACAAAAAAATGAAGGCATATATATCACACAATCAAAGTATATCAAAGATGTACTAAAGACATTCGGTATGGAGGACTCAAAACTAGTTGGTACACCTATGGTCAATAGATGCAAAATGAAAAAGGATGATAAGGCAACCAAGGTAAATCCGACCTTGTATAGATCAATGATTGGTAAATTGGTGTATGTTGTACATAGTAGACCAAATATTGCACATGTGGCTGGAATTGTAGCAAAATTTTTTGCTAATCCTAAAGAATCACATATGATTGCTGTGAAATAATTTTGAGATTCTTGAAGAACACTGAAAACTATGGTTTATGGTATAAGAAAGAAGACAATTTTGAACTGAAAGTTTATACTGATGTAGATTGGGCTAGAAACATTGATGATAGAAAAAGAACTACTAGAGGAGCATTATTTTTGGGAGAAATATTGGTTACTTGGATAAGTAAGAAACAAGGATGCATTTCTCAGTCCACTGCAGAAGCAGAATATGTCGATGTTACTTCTAATTGTTTGAATATTGCATGGATAAAACAACTATTGAAAGTTATGAATGAGGAGATTATTGACCCAGTGATAATATATTATGATAATACAAGTGCAATTAATATTTCTAAGAATCCAGTGATGCATGCAAAGAAAAATAATATTTCTATTAAGTATCACTACTTAAGGGAAGAAGTTCAAGAAAAGAAAGTAAGATTGGAGTATGTGAAATCATAAGAGAAACTTGCTAATATGTTTATTAAACCCTTACCAAAGGACACATTTGAATACTTGAGGAGTATACTAGGGGTCCATCCCTTGTCTAACAGTCACTAAGGTGATTAGGAGGTTTCATCAACCTATACTTTATTAGAATATCCAATGATGTTGATGCATAATGTTCACACTTTGGGATTCCTAAGGTTGTGAAAATTGGAAGATGGAAGACAAACTGAAACTGAATATTAGTACATGCAAGGTACTAGATCTGAACCAAATAACAAAGATACTAATTTGGCTATTGAAAGCTGATTATTTTCTTTTTGGCATTGTTGTCAAAGGGAGAGAGATTGCATGAAATATCTATCTACAAGGAGAGAGATTACTAAAAGGGACAGTATTAATGTTGTGTAGTGATTAAACATATTAAAGGTATAAGCTAGGGAGAGCTTACTGAGTTACAACATTTGCATACAGAGTTGTAGAGAAAATATTTGGTATTTATGAAATATTTCATATTGTGTTGCCATCAATGCCAAAGGGAGAGATTGATAGAACTACAACTGATTGAATATCTTAAAGGAGAGTTTGAAAACTGATTAGATATTTGAAATATAGTGATTGATGATCACCAAGCTACTAAGGTACATGTGGTATATTAAATTAGTTAATATATTGTAATTGATGTCAACTAGTTTTGACTGTACTTATCATGATGGTTACAAACATCTTAAGAATGAAATAATGGTGAAGGAATGCGATATCTACATGAAGATGAGATGTATGAGAAAGATATAGATATGGTATTCATTGGGTAACTTATTGATGAGTCTATGATTTTATGTCAGTGATATGATTGTATTACATGATTTTGTTATGGATTGAAGATCAAGAATGAACAAGTTTATATGGTCGGTAAACAAAGAATTTAGTATACACCGAGTTGAAACAATATACACCAAGTAAGTGTAGTATATATAGAGTATAGTGTTAACCGATCTAGTTATCACTGATGCATTGCGATATTGACCGAGTGAAAGAAATAAATGGAACTAATGACTATTGACTAAAGATGATGAGTTGGACAATTATTGATGATTTTGAGGTAAAATATAATGTTTGTTATGATGATCAAATGAATGAAAAAATTCAAGGATGATCATATGAAGGAGAATGAAACGTGTTACTGACACAATTGCCGAGGAAGGTTAAAGAGACAAAATAAAAGGTGAAGATTAAGAGGAAAAATCTATGGATAGAAATAAAATGGTTTATCATATCTATAAAAGGAGACAAGAGATTTAGATTGAATTTTAGAATGCAGGTGAGGAGATTGCATTCATGTGAAGCTAGTTAAATAGGTTGTCGAGCAATTCTGCAGACAGCACTGGGCATTCGAGAAAGGAATACACCGAGTAGAACAAAGTTGGAGGAAACAAAGAGATTCAATTGAGATGATTGGCCAGAGGTATTTTGAGCTTATCATAGATCTGAAAATTATAAAAACAAGTTGTATTTAAATCAAATCAATACTGTAACATTCTAACCATTTCTACAAATAAATCTCTTAACCGAGTGGAACTTAACACTCTTTATATTTCAATATGAAATTCAATGAATGTTGATTGTTTTCTTTTTGACCCCATAGTGAATGTTTGGTCAAGGGAGAACTGTTAGTGATAAATCCTCTAACCAGGTCACACCTTATAGTGTGTTTTTTAACCTTTAACAGGGTTGTCTCTTAATCGAGCTCACTTTAGAAAAGTGAAATTATTTTGGGTTACTGGTCCTAGGTGTTTTTTCCCCTAACAGTGTTTCCACATTAAAAATCAAAGTTTTATGTGTATGGATGTGATGAATTGTTATGTTAATTTACACATTACTATAACTAGAATGATTGGTAAATACACTAGTTAATTTACTGCTATTCGATAGATGAACAGAAAGGCACAGTTGATATATTACCGAGTTGATTAAATTTTTTGAAAGATTTTTTTTATACATTAGGGAGTGTTTGGGACTATAGGATAACTAGACTTAATTGATTCACCCCTCGCTTAGTTATCTAACAAAAAAAACCTTGTAGTGTTGATGTGTCTAAACCCCAAGGTGATAAGGTTATGTGTGAAGTTTCCTTGTAGACAAGTCTTACAAGTTGTTGTAATTGAACTTGTAGTGTTTTGGTATATGGGACATTAGAGCCTTTGAGTTTGTCTAATCCATTTTGAGAATATAGTCTATTTTTGTAATGGTTCTTATGTTGGTTGTGCCAAAGAAGACCATGAAAGAGTTGAGGGCTTGTGAATAATTTTAGTAAACCTTGATAAAGAAGGGTTGTATGGTGAGTTTGTGAAAAGTTAAGTAGTATTCCACCTTGTCTAGTGGGCCTCTACATCGCTATAGCCTGTACATAGAAACAGGGGGAAAGTGGTGGAAAGGGTTTGCCTATGCCAAATATATATATAATAATTAACCTTGAAATAAAATAGAAATCACATAAAATGAAAGGAAGTGTGTTGTAAGTAGCAGAGGCTTGATAAGTTTCTTAAAATTTGATGATGCAAATGTTGGCAATTTGGCTGACTTTATTACATAGATGTTGTCATTATGGCAACATCTGATCCACATGAAGATTGCACAAGTCAGAGAGCAAGTATGACAGAGCGCATTACAAATTTGTCTAAGTGTGAGACAGTATTTTCACTAGTGCACCTGGACATAGTTTTTGTTTGCGACATTGACTGGAGTAAGTTCAATGCTTGCACACTTGAACATAGACTCTATGGTGACTAATGATGACCCATCTCAAAGCACAAGTTAGTATGGCATGTACGGAAGGAGTTATGATAGTTTTTTTGAAGACAGTGTGAAGCCGACAGGACAGAATATGAAGGCAGAATTGGTAAAGAGTTAAGGGATTATTTTGTTTATCAAAATAATGTCTTAACAATATAAAGGGATTACATCCTAGATGTTTACCCTTGGATAAAGTTATTTTTTAATATGGTAGCCGACCAAGTAAAGTTATTAGCCTTAATAAATTGTATAAATGTAATTGTAAAATGTAAGAAAGATGTATGTAATATGCGAGATCTATGATGTATATGTAATAGCGATAGTGAAAGAGCAGTGAAGAGATATTGATGCAAGTAGTATAAGGTTATGTACCTTGACCTCTTTTTGTAATCAGTGTATATTGTACATTACTTGTTTGGGCAGTGGGCTCAGCTGGTAATCACATTTTATACTACCAACTCCTAACAGGGTTGAGGCTTCTAACAAGGCCTATAGTCCCTTAATCAGGACTGATACACTATATGCTTGTAATAGACTCCTAACAGGGTCAACATCCTTAATGACATACTTTTGATTAGTGGATCTTTGTGGGTACCATCCCCACCGGGGTTTTCCCTTGGCCAGGGTTTCCTCGAGAACAAATCATGTGTTATGAGTTCTTTAGTTTTATTGCTATGCATGTTGTTTAGCTTCTTATGTTATGCATGTGTAAAGATAATCTGTTATATCCATAATTAGGCAAAAGATAAAGTTTGTAGAATACTGATTCACCCCCCCTCTCAGTATTCCCTATTTCTAACAATTGGTATTAGAGCTTAGTTACTCAGAAAAGAATCATTCAAGGAAAGCCTAGTAGCTTGAGTAAGATCTCTATGGATATGGATCAACTACAGAAGAATCTTGAAGAAGCTCTTGAACATATTGATATGCTTATTGATGAAAGAGACACTCTGAAAGGGAAATATGATGATGCAAAGAATCTCATTGAGAAATTGAAAAACAAGTTGGAAGATCTGAGATCTGAAAAGGAATTTGAAGTTCTTATTTAAAATTGTGATGACAATTTGGAAAAAGAAAATGAGATCCTTAATCATGAATTGAAGATAGAAAATTTGAAGCTTAGTTTGAAAGATGGAAATGGCAAGAATGAAGCGAATCTGAAATCTAAGAATGAAAGTCTAAAGATTGAAAATGAAGGACTGAAATCTAAACTTGGAAATGTAACATCTGAACTTGAGAAAGTCAATTTGCAGTATGCTAAACTTGAAAAATACAACAAGATTGTGAAAGGAGAATTGACTCAATCCAAGCAACAAATTGAAAGGCTATATTCAACTAGTGAGAAGATTGATGAACAAGAATCTTTTTAGAAACCATTCTATGATAAGACTGGTCTTGGATTTAACACTCTTAAAGAAAATGATGAAAGCAAGAAACCAGATCTGAAAGTATCTGAAAGCATAGATGAGAAGAAGTCTGTTGAGATTAACAAATCTAAAGATACACCTAATGAAGAAGAATCACCGAAGCAAGAGGAATCACCCAAAGGTATGCAAAGAGAATTCAAAGGTAGATGTTTTGCTTGTAATACTATTGGTCATATGAAGAGAGATTGCATAGGTAAGCAATTTAAACCTCTTAATGGTTATTGTTATAATTGTCATGGTTTTGGACATAGAGCTATTGAATGTAGAAAACCTAAGTTTATTGAGAATAACAATAATGGTAGAATGTTTAGGAATACTAACAATGCAGATAAGAAACCTACTGAAGATATGAATAGAAGAAATGGAGTAATATGTTATAGATGCAACAAGGTTGGACACATTGCTAGAAACTGCAGATCATAGATTAATCCACCTAGACCAGGATATGGAAACAATGGAATTGTTTGTCAGATATGCAACAAGATTGGACATACAACAAGGTTTTGCAGAATGAACAATGGAGTTTTTCATCCTAACCCTAACCCTATAAATCATGAAAGAAGAAATGAAGATGCAAGAAATAGACAGAAAGGTTGCTATAGCAATACAGATGAAGTGAAGTTTGTTAAAGGAATAGATCAAGGAGACATACTCAACATTGAAGGTAATCAGAAAGGTGAAGTATCAATTGGTAATAATGAATCCTTACCTGACCTATCTCAAAGCACTTAATTTATGAAAATTATAGTAGATTAGGAACTTAGATTAGTGTAGAAGTAGATTTATGATGAATTGAGTCTTGCATAGTTAATGCAAGGTAGTTTATGATGTTCTAATGCTATGGTTAAGAGTGAAAAGAAAAATATTATGTTTTGCGAGATCGCAAGAAGTTTTAAGTTTTGCAAGTTAGCAGAAATAACTTTTTGGAAAGAAGCGGCAAAAGAATTGAATGCGATGTTAGACCTAAGTGAGATTGAAGTAATAAAAGGTTATGATCAGTGTTATTTGATCATAAAAGTGAATACAAGTGTTAAGGAGATCAAAGAGTAGTGATTGGAAGCATTTTGCAATGATTTGGTGAAGGATTTGAGCGTGGAATCTATGCAAGCCCTAAAATCATAAAATTGAGGTATTTTACTTGGGAGATCTTTGAATCAGTAAAAGGAATTTGAAGTAATCATGGATGTTTCATTAATACACAATGTCAGAGACAAGAATAGACCTAGAATGAAGAGCGAACCAGTAGAACCCTTGGAAGAAGACCCTAGTTTAGCTTTATCATCCGTACCAGATGGTGTTTTGCATTTAGAGAATGTAAGAAGTTATCTTGGATGCAAGTTAGAAACCATTAGTAATAGTGATTTTACCAATGAGTATCGGAAGATTTACAACCAGGACAAGTCATTAAAAGAAGGATATGATCATCTGAAAGACAATGAGATTGTTAAGTATGCATTGCAGCATGAGTTTGATAATGAAGAAAGCACTAAGATAATCCTTAGCAGAATTCATAATGGGAAGTTTTGGCTAGAAGATAGAGTGATAGACATTACAACTGATTTGATTCATGAAGTCACAAGACTGTCTAAATCTAGAGCTATTCCTTTAAATGAGAAGAACATGAGAAAAATAGTCATTGATAACACAGGTTCATCCTATAATGGTAGAGGAATTGTAATTAGTAAGATCCAACAACATGATGTTAGATACTTATGCAAGATCCTAACAACTAAGTTTTGTGCAAATTCAAGAGAGGATGACATGGCAGTTGGAATGGTACACATAGCTTATTTGATGTGTTTTGACAAAGTGCCAGTTGATATGTGTGAAATTATGAGAATTCAATTGTTTGATAACTTGGAGAAGATTAAGAAGGAAAAGTATGCACAATTTACATTTTCATCTTTGATCACTTACATGTTTTTCCACTTATTAAGAAGATTTCCTTACACCATTGCAAGTGACTAGAATGATGGAAAAAATACAATGGAAATGATCAATAAAGTGTATATAAGGCATGTTATTGACAAAGTAAATGAGAGTGCAATGTTGGTGATGAAGACTTTTCAGAACTTGGTAACTAGCAGATCAAGGATCCCATAGTCTCTTGTGGAGAAATACAAAAATGAAGTATGTTTTATGGTTGATACTGACTTTACCTACATTGAAGTAGTAGAACCTAGAATTGAGTTCATAGACCCTCTTGGCTATGAAATATCTAAAAATGAGACAAAAGAATATGTGAATGGGCTACTTAAGTGCAAAGTTGACACTCACAGTAACAGATTTGGAACTTTTAAAGAAAATTTCAACTCCGCAAAGGCTATACTTGAGGAGAAGCAATCTAAGAAAAGAGTTGAGAGAACTATTAAGAGAATACTAAAAGATTCAGGAATGATAGAGAAAGAATTCTTAGTGGCAAAGTAGACAGCAACAACAATTAGAGATATTGGAGAGAAAGAGATTTTGTCTATACCTCGTCATCTAGTGTAGTACAACAGGAAGCTACACAAGTCAAAGTGAAAGTAGAGGAACTTGAGAAGGAACAAGAAGCAAGGAAACCTACTAGATCCTCTTCCTCCACACTTAGCAAGAGAGTGAAAGAAATTGCTACCAGACCTGGTAAGAGGCAGAAAACTTTGGTGCCACCAGTTCCTAGGAAAGTTACAAAAATTAAAGATGATGAGACTATTGTGAAGAAGAAAGCATGGAAACCTAGAGTTGAGATAGTGAATGAAGAGATTATAAAAGATGGAGAATTTAATAAGATGAATAAATACTATGACCTCTATGACTACTCAGAGAGATTGAATCTAGAAAATGTAGTGGTCAAGCACTTGATTCTGGCTAATAAGAAGTTTGACACTATTCAGGGTAATATTCCTGATGACTTATTCAAGAAACTTTTTAACAGGAAGAAGAGAGCACAAGAGGAAGACAAATCTATCAAAGAGAATCTTGTGAAGAAACTATGTGATGTGAGAGATGATGAACATCTTAAATTTTTTTTGAAGCCCCTTAGCACCCATTTAAGGACCAAAAGGAGAACCATTCAGATCATGGCAGGACAATATGAAGAAGTGAATACAGAGATAGAACAAGCAATAGTTAAAGTTATGGCAAAAATTGTTGGAGAGCCATCAGTTTCAACAGAGCAAGAAGAAGAAGTAGAACAAGAGGATATTCCCTCTCCACTAGCTATAAACATTGAAGAAGAATCTATGAATGTTGAAGGTACAAAGATTACCTTGGATACTGATGATATTGTATTAAAAAATCTAGAGAACATTGTTGACAATTCGGCTCTTGATGAATCAGATAGAACTATAGAAGTAGAGAAGACCCAATCTTGTTGAAGAACCTAAAGTGATACAAGTACAAGCACTTGTACCCTCTAAAGTAGAAATTAGTCTTACTCCTGAGACTGGGAAGAAGAAGCAAATTGGATCTTTGTTTGAGGATTTGGGAAAAGAAGTAGATGATGATGATCATATGGAATTGATCACATCTTTGAAAAAAATCATTGGGAAGAATAAGAAAGTTAAAAGTCTAGAAGGATGTCTGAAGGAACTTACTGAAAAGTTACAAGGTGTTGTAACTACATAGATTGTAGAAGAAGACCCTCTAGAGAAAGAAAAGAAAGTGATGAGCACTTTTGATGATGAGTTCACTAACTTATCTGAGATTGCAAAGATAAAAGCACAGGTAAACTATGAGGCTGGAATCCTTTTGACATCAGCCAGAATATCAGAAATGATATCAATAGTCTTGATATCTGTATTAAGGACTTGAGGAAGAATTTGGGAATAGGAAAATCTTTGTACATACAGTGTACAAAACCAGAGACTTTGACAACAGAAGAAGATCAGAAGATCAAGTTGAAGGAAGCAAAAATTTAGAATGAATCTAACCTTCTTTCTAGCCCTAATGTGAAGGTATGTGATGTTAAGGAGAAAGTTAAGAAGCTTTATGATGAAATCAAAGTTTTGCAAGATGAGAGAGATAGAAAAATGAGAAGACTAAATCTTTTGAGAGAGCATATTTCTATGAAGTTAAGTGTTATTGAAGAGCAGTTGGAAGAATGTCTTACAGCTAAGATATCTTTTCAGAAGTTTAACTTTGAGACCCTCCAAGCATGTCAAATAGCATCTTATGGACTGAGCACACTACTCAATGTGGCAGATTCCATTAAGAAATCATGGGAGAAGGAGATAGAAGCTATGAAGATTGATTTTGCAGATTGTGTTGCAAGCCTACCGGCTTTGCAATAAAGGATTAAGGTATAATATTTTTGAGATACAGTTTTGTAGCCCTCCCTACCTTTCTTTTGTCATTGTTGTCAAAGGGGGAGAGATATTTACCATAAATTGATTGTATATGATAAGGATTGATACTCTTAGGGGGAGTATTGTATTAGAGATAAGATGTTTTGAGGAGTTGTAAGGATAGTATATATAAGTTGTACTATGGCCACAGTTTTGATAATTTTGAGATTTTGGAGTTGCACACTTAGCCAATTTTCTCATATGATGCCACCAATGACAAAGTGGGAGATTTTTGGAAATTTGGCTGAGTTGATTACATAGATGTTTTCATTATGGAAACATATGATCCACATGAAGATCGCACAAGTCAGAGAGCAAGTACATAGCGCATTGCAAATTTGTCTAAGTGTGAGACAGTATTTTCACTAGTGCACCTGGACACAGTTTTTGTTTGCGATGTTGACTGGAGTAAGTTCAGTGCTTGTGCACTTGAACATAGACTCTATGGTGACTAATGATGACCCATCTTAGAGCACAAGTTAGTATGGCATGTACAAAAGGAGTTATGACAATTTTTCTGAAGACAGTGTGAAGTCGACAGGACAGAATATGAAGGCAGAATTGGTAAAGAGTTAAGGGATTATTTTTTTTATCAAAATAATGTCTTAACAATATAAAGGGATGAAATCCTAGATGTTTACCCTTGGATAAAGTTATTTTGTAATATGGCAGTTGACCAAGTAAATTTATTAGCCTTAATAACTTGTATAAATGTAATTGTAAAATGTAAGAAAGATGTATGTAATATGTGAGATCTATGATGTATATGTAATAGCAATAGTGAAAGAGGAGTGAAGAGATATTGATGCAAGTAGTATAAGGTTATGTACCTTGACCTCTTTTTGTAATCAGTGTATATTGTACATTACTTGTTTGGGCAGTGGGCTCAGTTGGTAATCACATTTTATACTACCAACTCCTAATAGGGTTGAGGCTTCTAACAAGGCCTATAGTCCCTTAATCAGGACCGATACACTATATGCTTGTAATAGACTCCTAACAGGGTCAACATCCTTAATAGGATACTTTTGATTAGTGGATCTTTGTGGGTACCATCCCCATCGGGGTTTTCCCTTGGCCAGGGTTTCCTCGAGAACAAATCATGTGTTATGAGTTCTTTAGTTTTATTGCTATGCATGTTGTTTAGCTTCTTATGTTATGCATGTGTAAAGATAATCTGTTATATCCATAATTGGGAAAAAGATAAAGTTTTTAGAATATTGATTCACCCCCCCTCTCAGTATTCCCTATTTCTAACAACAAATACGCTTGGAATGATATCAAAAGTGTTGATGTAGTAGCATGGCTCCAAAAAGACCTAATAGGACATCAAAAAAGACATGCTTTATTTATGATTGTTGATTCTTTCTACAATGAAGGATATGAGGACTGGAATGACTTGAGTTCTTGATATACTTGAATTATTGATTTCTCCTTGAATGATTTAGAGATATGGTTGAATTCCTTAGGTTTTTATGATTCCAAAATTAGGGAGGTATCCTTTCTTATAAACCTATCCTAATGATTTTGGGGTTCAAAAATTGAAGGAGATTGACACAGAGTTGAAATACTCCCTAAAATAAAATAAACCATTCTCTGATTGAAATTTGGAGCCAATATAAAACATAAGGGGTGCTTCCCAACACATGAAGTAACTTGAGTCACCCCATATACCCCATATCACCCTTTATGAGCCAATCGAGGCTTGAATTTTAATTGGGGGTCAATATTGACATGCATATTTTAAAAATGTGTGTGAAATCCTTCCCCATCATTTATCTTTCCACCAATTAATCATCCACCCATCTGCATTATTCTCCTTTCATTTGTTTCTTTTCCAATCACATGTATCATTACTTGTCCCCCAACCCTTGTTGTTCCATTAAATCTTTGGCCCCCTAGCCATCTCCCAATTAATGATTAGGAGAATAAGCTGGTGGTGAAATTATCTAGTGTCATTTTAAACCCTCCAACCTTTAGCTTCCTAAAGAGGGGTCTTGGGTTTATCTTGGATCCACGCTTAATTCTAGATTATGACCTTTTTTATTGAGATTGATAATGTCATGTACTCCCATCCTTCACATATAGCTAAAGAGGTTAGGAAAGACTATGTCGTATCCCTTAGATGCACCAGACCTCTAAGATGTAACAATCCCAAAGATTAAATTATAGCGTTTAAAAATTTAATTAGAAATAATGATTTAATTATTTATAAAGTTGACAAGGGAAATTCCATAGTCATCTTAGACAAGAAATACTTTGTCTCTAAAATGCTCACTCTTCTTTCAGACTCTATCTACTACATAATTATTTCTCGTAATCTGTGCTCCAATATTCTTAATCTTGTCAAATCAACTATAGCTAGTTCCTAGTTCAATGATGCCACCAAAAAGTTTCTTGTTCCTTCCAAATAAGTGTCTCATCACATCTATGGAGTCCCTAAAATCTATAAAAACAACAACAACAAAATAAGCAACTAGTGCTGAAAATAGTAACATAATTTAGTGCATTTGACTTCATGAATTGGACACTTTCACTGGTTCCAAATTGCATGTTCACTTTAGTGTCATTTTTAATGTCATCTTTTGCATTGTTTGTGGCACTATCTTGTGTGTTGGATTTTGCACAAAAAAAATCACGCAAATAATAGCACCTCCTTTAGCAGTTCAAATAGCCTATTGGGAATAGTGCCTCCATTAGTACATAGAATAACATTGGAAATAGCACCTAAATTAGCTTCTAGTTTTTCTATCAGTGGTGCTTCCGATTTTTCTTCTAGTATGACATCAAAAATAATGTTTTTTTGGCTTCCTAATTGACGCCAATTTTTTCTTCTATTGTGGTGACCTCTGTTGCTTCCATATGACATCCTTTATTTCTACCAGTTTGGTTTCTGATTTTTCTCCTTGTGTTGCTTCCAGGTTTGATTCTAATTTTGCTTCTTGTTTTATAAATTTCAATTTAGCTTCCAATTTTTCTTTTGGGTTTGCTTCTGATTTTGCTTCTGGTTTTTCTTCCGATTTTGCTTCCATTTTTTATTTTGATTTGGCTTCCAATTTTACTTCTGATATAATGCTGCTTGGTACATCTATATTTTCTTCCATTTTTGCATCTTTTGTTGCTTCTAATATGACTTCTATTAATGCATCTTTTGTGGCTTCTAAAATTATTTCCATAATTACTTCTCTATTTTTTTAAATCTAAATTGCTTTTGTTTTTACTTCCTAGATAACACCAAATTTTGCTTCCAAGATTTCTTCTGGTTTTCTTCTAGTTTGGCTTTCATTGTTGCTTCATTTTTTGCTTCTAAAAATGATTCTTTTTTACTTTCATTTATTAGTTTAACATGTTTTATTTTAATTTAATTAGTTAAATATATCAACCTTCTTAAATAGCTTATATGATTATACAGTAAGTCACATTGCATTTGAAATATTTTATAGGATAACATTTATAAATAATGTTTAGGGAAATGGACATCCATACAAATTAACATCATTATACTTATTGAATCTCCATCAAAATAAAATCTACAACAATATCCAGTATATATAAAAATAAAAATATAATTACTATAACATGATCATCATCTATAATTAAAACATGTGAGTCAGATATCGATAATCTAATTGAACTTGACAACATCCATCCTAAGGAGTAAATTAAAATAATCATACGTAATACATATCCATCCAAAAATCATTGCCCACTTTCAATATATATAAATTGACAAGTCAATACTAATAAGATCATCATCATATATATCAATAAAAAAGATCATCATCATATATAACTTGATGCATGAGCATCTTGGGTCTTGAGCAATCTTGCATCACCAAAAACATCTCTTGTTTTATGTACCTATCTTTTGTTTGTTTTGTAGCTATTGCTGCTGTTGGTTTCTTGCTTTGTGAAGTTAATGTAGTATTGTGGGCCTATTCTTGGACCTTCTCCTAAGAGCACACATCCTAATTCATTTGGATTTGGGAGTTATCTTCATTTTCCTTGGGTATCGATTTTCTGCTAGTTTCACATGAAACATGGAGTGTTACACCTTGTGCGGTTCCTTATGAGGGAATTGGATCTTGTGAAGTTTGGGAGATGTTCTTGGATCATGTCTGGACCTAAATCTATCTTTGCATAATGTTTTGTTATTTCTTTCTTTAGTTTTGGTTTCTCTCCCTAGGTTGGACCTATAATGTAATTAATACTTGACTGTCCGACTTGTGGCTTAGCTAGTTATATATTGGGAGCTTGGGTTGATGTAGGGGGTAGGATGTAGAGAAGATAGAAGGGGGAGTCAAGGTAGATTGATAAGAATCATAATTGGATCCTGTGAGATCTTGAAGATCAAATGGTTTATCTGATATTGTAATAGAAGGGCTAGTGGTTTGCATGCTTTGAGACAAGGAGATTTCTTGGAGGCTTGCAAGCTCAAGTTTAGATCTACCTTTGTGTTTCCATCAGTTTCTAATGTGTTTCAGATCTAGACTAGCTAGGAGATTGCAAAAATACTTTTTTAATTTCATTGTATAAGGCTGAAACCTGGAAGGCCTCACAATAGGGCATGTTGAAAGAAATTCTATTTTGAAGCATTATATTGTTGTATTCCGTTGTGGTTGTTGTTGTTATAGTTGCTAGTGTAGGTTTGGACTATCCATTATTGGATCCTTCATCCCTGCCCTGCGTCAAGTGGTATCAGAGCTTGAAGATTCTAAGTGTGTGGATAGATTACTGAAGGTGAGGTAGTTTGCACCAAGACCTTGGATTGAAGATGCCTTCGAGGAGAGCTCATGAGATCTCAAAGTAAGAACCTACCGGGGAATTCAATCTTGATGATTTTAGGGCTTTGCAGAAACAAGTGCAAGATCTACAAAAGGAATTGAGAAAGAAGAATACATTGAAAGAAGATAGTGAAGATGAGTTTGAGGAAGAAGATCATTTTGAAGAAGCTTTAGAAGAAGCCAGGGATCCAAAAAAGACTAGAATCCTGAAGGCTATGTCTAAAACTGGGAAAAGACCTAAGATTGAAGTTTATATATTTGCTGGAAGCCTTAGGCTAGAAGAGTTGATTGATTGGATTAATGAGATAGATGAGTACTTTGAGTATGAAGAAATAGAAGATCCTAATAGAGTTCAATTTGAAAAGACTAAGCTGAAGGGTCATGCAAATATTTGGTGGAGAGAAGTTCAATTGGAAAGAAGTAGGAGAGGAAAATAAAAGATCACTAGATGGAACTGAATGGTTAACAAGTTGAAAAAGAAATTCATTCTGGTGGATTATGAGTTAGAGATGTTTAAGAAGATGCAAGCCTTGAAGAAGAATGAAAAATCTTTGTAGGAGTATACTGAGGAGTTTTACAGAATCCTGATTAGGACTGGTCATTCTGACGCTGATAAAGAGAAGGTTGCTAGGTATGTTTATGGCTTGAGACCTAGTATACAAGAATAGTTACTTACTGTTCGGATGACAACTATAGGAGATGCTTATCAGATGGCATTGAAGATTGAGGAGAAGCTGAACAAGAGGTTTGAAGGAAGACAAAATAATAGGAATCGAGGTGGTAAGACCAATGAAACAATTGCTGGAGGTAATGTGATAGAGAATCCTAAGAAGACTGATGAAGGATCTAGAAGTGGTCAAGCTGCTAATAACTACAATAATGGATAGAGAGGGAGATGGAGAAATGAGTTCACTAGTACTTGTTTTTAGTGTGGTGAGAAGGGTCATAGAAGTTTTCAATGTCCTAGAAAAAGAGTTGCACTAATTGCTGAAGAAGACATAGAGAATGTTGCAGAAAAAGGTGAATTTATTACCACTAGGAGGCTGGATACATGTGCTAAGGAACTGATACAAAGAAGAAATTTGTTCAGAACCAGATGTAAGTGCAAGAATAAGGTATGTAATGGTATAGTTGATGATGGCCTTTTTGAAAACTTTGTTTTAGAAGAGATGGTTAGTAAGTTAAATTTGGAAAGGAAGGAACACCCTAACCCTTATTAGATTAGTTGGATACAAGATGTGTCTAAGGTTAGGATTGAAGAGAAATGCTTGGTTAGTTTTTAGATTGGATCTTATGATGATGAAATATTATGTGATGTATTGCCTAGGATGCTTGTCATCTATTGTTCGGAAGACCTTGGCAGGCTGATAGGCATGTTATGTTTGATGGTCATGAAAATACATATGTGGTAATGCATGGTGGATCTAGGCATAAGTTATTACCTTTGCAGGAAGCTGGGGCCAGGGGATGTGGAGTTGTTAGGTGTTGTCCTTGTGATAGTGACAAACATTAGGAGTAGAGAGTTGATGAACCTATTCCTGTGGATGAAAGCGAGCTGAGTTTGAAAGGAAAAGAGAATGATACAGATGGGGAATTAATAGAGATTAAGAGGCACATGGTCTTTCTGACAAAGATAGTGCAACAAATGATGGCACTAGTAACACAAAGAGATGTAGATGGTGCCAATTTGGTTAGTAAGTATGGAGAAGATATGATTCACTAAATTATTAGTGTAATCAAAAGTGGAAAAGATGGCCAGAATCAGTTTTTATCAGTTGAAGAAAGTAAAGATGAGAAAAATGCAGGGCAAGGTAATTTGGTGAGTGTGATAATGGATATAGTGAAGACAACATGGAATGAAGGACAAGAGGAGATATGGGTTGAGAACAAATATGGTATACCTATCCTGATTCCCTTAAGATGTTCATGATAACTTTTTATTTACCTGGGGTGTCTAATGCAGTAGCATCTTGGGTCTTGAGCAATCTTGCATCGCCAAAAATATTTCCTATTTTCTGTACCTGTCTATTGTTTGTTTTGTAGTCATTGCTGCTATTGGTTTCTTGCTTTGTGAAGTTAATGCAGTATTGTGGGCCTATTCTTGGACCTTCTCCTAAGAGTGCACTTTGTAATTCATTTGGATTTGGGAGTTATCTTAATTTTCCTCGGGTATCAATTTTCTTCCAATTTTGCATGAAACATGGAGTGTTACACCTTGCGTGGTTCCTTATGAGGGAATTGGATCTTGCAAAGTTTGGGAGATGTTCTTGGGTCATCTATGGACCTAAATATATCTTCTCATCATGTTTTATTATTTCTTTCTTTAGTTTTGGTTTCTCTCCCTAGGTTGGACCTATAATGTAATTAATACCTAACTGGTCAACTTGTGGCTTAGCTGGTTATATATTGGGAGCTCGGGTTAATGTAGGGGGTAGGATGTACAGAAGAGAGAAAGGGGAGTCAAGGTATATTCATAAGAATCATAATTAGATCCTATGAGATCTTGAAGATCAGATGGTTTATCTGATATTGTAATAGAAGGGCTAGTAGTTTGCATGCTTGGAGACAAGGAGATTTCTTGGAGGCTTGAGAGCTCAAGTTGAGATCTGCCTTAGTGTTTCCATCAGTTTCTGATGTGTTTCAGAGCTGGACTAGCTAGGAGATTACATAAATGCTTTTGTAATTTCATTGTATAAGGCTGAAACCCGGAAGGCCTCACAACTAGGCATGTTGAATGAAATACTATTTTGAAGCATTATATTGTTGTATTCCATTGTGGTTGTTGTTTTTATAGTTGCTGGTGTAGGTTTGGACTATCCATTATTGGATCCTCTATCCCTACTCTGCATCATAACTAAAACAAGTGAAAGTCAAATATGCCAGTAGATCAATAACATGTTAAAATGATACATGTCCAAAGTCAACATAAGTCAAAATGATACATATAAAAATGATATAAGTAAAAATGATAAATTATGTAACTCAAAATGATTTAAGTCAAGATGATACATGTCCAAATGATAATAAGTCAAAATGATACAAATCAATAATATGGTACAACAAGCTATGAAAATGATACATATAATAGTAACAATGAAAAGTTGAATCAGAATGAAATATCATCAATGATCCTTGACATAATCTATATGATCATGAATGTCACTGGACACTACCAACAAGTGCCTCATCATCATCACCACAATTGTGATTATCATCATCATGATTACCCCTTCTTAAAATGCAATCTTGCATGAAAGAAAAAGAAAGAACAAGGTCTCCCTAAGGATGTTCTTAAGGGAATAAAACCAAAGAATATAATAAATGAGTGTGGACTGATGTTTTATAAACTATGTTCTCAAAATCATGTTTTATTTAAATTATTATATAAAAAAGGTAGTCTATAAAATAATGTTCCATTATTCAATTGATGTATATATGTTCATACAATTTATATTTTTGTTTTTAAGCCATATTTGATTATATTTCTTTAAAATTGATACATTTATGATTTATCCAATTTTCGCTAAACATTAAATAATGCTTGTATTTGTTGATAGGTAGAAGATGTTGATGAAAAGATCCAACTAGGTTATTAATATTTGGACGAGATGACCCAAACCATCCTTTAAAGCATACTAGGGTGAAAAGAGAAACATTGAAGAGAATGCTACCATCTAATAAATTTGAAGAGCTGATGAGATCTGCATACACTGATGACATGCCACCTATCCTTAATGATGATGATCATGATAGTGAAAATTTAGTGCATGAAGAAGGATTTGATGACCTAAAACTGATTGAATATCTTAATTAACTGAATAGACATTGATTAGAGATCACCGAGCTATTAAAGTGATATGTAAGATGATTAAATTAGTCAATATGTTGTCATTGATGTCAACTAGTTTTGACTATACTTATCATGATAGTTACAAACATATGAACATCTGTAGAAGGAAGAAATGGTGAAGAAATGAGACATCTACATAAGGAAAAGATGGATATGACAGATAAGGATAAGGTATACATTGGGTAACTTATTGATGAGTCTATGACATTATATTGTTGACTTGAGCATGTTACATTATTCTATAATGAAAAAGAGAAAAAAATTGAACAAGTTAATGTTGTTGGTAATTGAATATTTTTGTATACACTGAGTCAGTCTTGTGTATATCGAGTGATAGTAATAACCAAGTTAGTTATCACTGATGCATTCAATATTAACCGAGTATGGATGAAAACATTAAATGCTAAAATAACCGACTAAAATTGATGAGCTGGAGATTGTTATGATTTCGAGGTAATAGATGAAGTTTGTTATAAGATCCATGGCTGAAAAAATTTAGAGATGATCTAAGGGAAGATATTGAAACATGTTATTGACACATCTACCGAGGAAGGTTAAAGCAACAAAATGGATGATGAGGATTAAGAGGAAAAATCTAATGGATGATATGAAAAAAATTTACTTGTCTATTTAAGAGACATGAGTTTCATTATTGAAACATGCTGGATAAAATATAGACTGCAAAAGATTTCACGTGAAGACATTTTTCATGCATTCCTGATCAAACTAGTTACAGATAGAACCGAGTTGTAGGCATAACCGAGTGTCAGAGATATATAGACCGAGTGAAGTAATGATGCAGGAGCATCCTGGGTGTAAGAGCAATCTTGCATCACCCAAAAATATTTCTATTTTTTTTTTTATATTCAATAAGGGCTATTTTGTGCAGAACTGCTATTTATGAAAAGTTACTATTTTTGGTAATTTTCGTATGTGCTCAGAATGATCTGATTTCTTTTTTGGAGGTTCATTTTGGTCATATAAGCCTGCCAGTAAAGTTTCATTGCCAGATCAAGTGTATATTGGAAGATATTGAAGATTTTCGGTATTGGCAGCAGGGTACAGAAACTTTGAACTCAGTTTTGAAGGCTTTAGAGGCCCCGGATGAGGTCAAAAATTTGGGCGACGGGCGCTTGTGCCAATCAAGCCTGTAGAGCGCTTCGTGGCGTTTCTGAAATGGGGTTATAATAGCCGATCGGGTCAACTGGTGATGACTTATGGTCTTCGGAAGTTGGGCCACCCGAAATGGCAGAAAATAATTTTCTTCAAAATTTCTGTTCGGGTTTCAAAGGTTATCTTGAGCCGACTATGATGTAATAAAATGTAAAATAAAATAATTCTAAGTTTGGTCGGCCTTATTGGCTAAAATTCTAGAACCTTCCAGGCGGTGGAAAATTGCCTATATAAGGAAGGCTGTATTATTGTCTTAGGCAGTTCAGAATAGTTCTGGGTGGTAGATCTGGGTAATAGCTCGAGGCTTTGTCCTACAGAATATTGTAAGGGAATGCCCATGTGGCTTTGCATATTGTAATTCAGAAAGTTTGTAATTCCACATTTGTGGAGATAATAAGAAGCCAATTTTCCGTTCTTGCATATTGTTGTTGTTTCTCTATTTCTGTTATGTGTTTGTGGTATTAAGGGGAGCACCCTTCATCAAGTAAGTTGAAGGATATGAGGAATTGAATTGGTTATTGATCAGAGGAATTTTTATGAGCTTAGAATAGAACTCAATATTTGCAAATAGAGTTGTATTTGAATCAGATCAGTAATGTATCAGTTTAACCATTGTTATAGAAAAATCTCTTAACCAAGTGGAATTAACAGTCTTTTTTATTTCCATATGAAATTCAAGGAATGTTAATTGTTATCTTGTTGACCCCATAGTGAATGCTAGTCAAAAATTAATTGTTAGTGATAAATCCTCTAACCAGGCCACACCTGATAGTGTGAATTATAACCTTTAACAGGGTTGGCTCCTAACCGAGCTCACTTCAAAAGAGTGAAATATTTTGGGTTACCAGTCCCAGGTGGTTTTTACCTTAGCAGGGTTTCCATGTTAAATCATTGTGTTATGTGTTATTTATTATGATTTATTTTCTATCATACTTTACATGTTGCATATTTGATTAATTGGTAATCACAATTTGGATAATTACTGGTATTCGGTAAATGATCAGAAAGATAGTTATTTTATCTTACTGAGTAGTTTGAATTGTTGAATAAGTTTTAAAAAGTACATCTGAGAGTTTGGGACTGTAGGATAGCTGATTTAACTGATTCACCCCCCCTCTTAGTTATCTAACAATTGGTATCAGAGCATATTGGTTTCTTTGAGGAAAGTTTCAAGGACTTAAGAAAAAGATCACAAGATGTATAAGAGGGAAGTGCCTAAGCTGAACAAATGACAACTTCATGATATGGAAAAGAAGGATGGGGCTACACATATCTGGAATTGGAGAATCTGCTATTGCACTACTAGATAATGGCTACATACAATCAACTATTGGACCTTTGACAGTTGATCAGTTGAGAGACATACATGAGCATAATATAACTATGATAGAGATTGTTGCTACTCTAATTGATGTTAAATTTGAAGATGTAAAAGCATGCACTACAATGAAAGCAATGTGGGACAAACTTGCACTAGTTCATGGTGGTGATGTAAATATAATGAGAGCCAAAGATGAAAGACTAAGAGGCATATTTGATGATATGAATATGAAAGAAGGTGAGAACATCACACAATACTCTAACTGAACCAAAGAGGTGGTCAATTCTATTCGAGGAGCAAGAGGTATTATTTTTGAAGACACTGTTGTAAGTAAGATATTGAGAACCTTGCTACCTATCTATACTATTAGAATCTATGCTATTCATGAAATGAGATCTACACATGGTAGTACTCTTACATTTGATAGTTTGATTGGAAAGATGACCACTTTTGAGCTGAATAACTATGACAATAGTATTCAATCGAGTGTTGAGTCTGATTTTATGTCATCTCTGAAGATCGGTAAATTTAGTAGTAAGCATAACATAAAGAATGAAAGTGGCAGTGATAGTGAAGATGAGTTGGATGAGCTTGAAGCACTTATGGCCAGCAGACTTCAAAAAGGTATAAAGGAAAGTTACCTTTAGCTTGTTTTAATTGTAAATAAATTGACGCTATTGTTGCTAGATGTCCTGACAGGAAAGAAGAAGATAAAAACAATGAACAATCTGGTGATAGAAAGATTGGCAGAAGAGTTAACAGAGGAAATTGACACTATGATAGAAGAAACAACTGAGACTACAAAGACAAAGGCAAGAAGGCATGTTAACTTGTTTGAGAAGATGATAATGACACTGACACCGACACTGACACTGATGATGAAATTGAAGTGGTATTTGTTGCAATGAAAGATGATTTAGAAGAAGAAGAAAGGTATGTAGAAACAACCCTTATATCTAAAGTTAGCAAGAATGATAATTGGATCATTGATAGTGGTTGTACACATCACATGAATGGTGATGAAGATAAATTTGAATACGTTGAAAACTTCCATGGAGGATCAATTAAAATGGGAAATGATACACCTTGTCAAGTGAAAGGAAAATGATCTATCTTTTTGAATGATAAGATTAGATGTGATAATGCATATTGGGTAAAAGGACTTAACTATAATTTGTTGAGTGTAGCACAACTAAACAATTCAGGTCACCGAGTTGCATTTGAAAGTAAGAAGGTGAAAATCTATGATGAAAAAGGAAAGCCGGTCAGTACTGGTGGACAATCAAAAGGTAATCTATTCTATCTTGACAATGCTGAGACTTCTTGTTTTTTGGCAAAAAATGAAGATGTATGGTTGTGGCATAAGACACTGTGTCATGTGAACTTTGATAACATGGTTAAGATCAATAAAAAGAGAAGAGTTAGAGGTTTACCGAGTCTAACTAAACTTGATCATGTTATGTGCAATCAATGTCAGAAAGGAAAGATGACTAAATCTAGTTTTAAAAGAAAAGACTATTCATATAAAGGTATTTTGGAGTTGGCACACACCAACTTATGTGGTCCTATGATAACTCAGAGTTATCATGGTGAAAAATATTTCATTTTATTTGTTGATGACTACTCTAGGATGATGACACTTATGTTCTTAAAAGAAAAATCCGAAGCTTTCAAATTGTTTAAGTGGTATAAGGCTAAAAATGAAAGGGAAACCATGAAAGACTTAAAATTCTTAAGATCTGATAGAGGACGTGAGTTTATTTATGATGAATTCACTAATTTCTATAATGAGCATGGAATTAAAAGACAAGTTTATGCACCAAGGACACCACAATAGAATGGAATTGCTGAAAGAAGGAGCTGATCTATAGTTGATTGTGCCAGAACATTGATGATCGAGAAATATGTTGCAAAAATGTACTGGAGAGAAGCTACTAGCACTTTTGTATACATCTTGAACTGAGTTTAATTGAATAAAGACACAAATACAACACCTTATGAGTTATGGTTTGGCTACACAGCGAATGTAAGTTATTTCACAATTTTTGGAAGTAGATGCTACATTTTGAAAGATGATATAAATGGTAAATTTGACTGTAAAGGTGATGAAGGAATATTTATAGGATATTCTACTAAGAGTAAAGCTTATAAATGTTTGAACAAGGCTACTAATAACATGGTTGAAAGTGCTAATGTAAAAGTTGATGAGTTTGTTGAAAATAATGATGAAGAAAGTAGGAAGGAACCATAAGACTATGGTAGGTTTACATATGTTGAGCATCCAGACTATCTACCCAAGCAATAGGCTGAGTCTATCGAGCAACAAGAAAATGCTACCGAGAATCAGCAAATGCAAACTGAGAACCAGGAAGAAGCTACCAAGGAACAAAATGAACCTGAACCAAATGATGAAAACATAAGAGAACAAGTGCTGGAAAGATTTGTTAGAAGACACCATCCATATAACCAAATCATTGGAGAAAAGAAAGATGGCATGATGATACAAATTAACTTAAGACAAACTACATGCTTAGTTTGTGAATTTGAGCCTAAGAATGTTAGAGATGCACTTGAAAATGAGGAATGGATTAAGGCTATGAATGAAGAAATTGAACAAATTGAGAAAAATAAGACATGGACATATGTATCAAGACCGAGTGATAAAAATGTAATTGGTACTAAGTGGATTTTTAGAAACAAGTTAAATGAGAATGGCGAGGTAACTAGGAACAAAGCAAGACTTGTATGCAAGGGATATGCACAAGAAGAAGGAATTGACTATGGTGAAACTTTTGCACTAGTAGCTAGAATTGAAGGAGTCCGTATATTACTTACATATGCTACACATAAGAGATTCAAAGTATATCAAATGGATGTGAAATCAGCATTTTTGAATGGAATTATTGAGGAGGAGGTCTACATAGAACAACCTGAAGGTTTTGTTGATCCAAATCAAAAGAACATGGTATGTAGATTACACAAAGAATTGTATGGACTGAAGCAAGCACCAAGAGCATGGTATGAAAGATTACATGCTTATCTTATTAGCATTGGCTTTGTAAGGACAAGTGATAATAGTAATTTGTACATGAAAGGAGAATCTAATGATAATATTTTGATTGCTGAATTTTTTTTGATGACATAATCTTTGGAGGACACGATCTGATTTGCAAATCTTTTGCTGATGAAATGAGAAAGGAATTTGAAATGTAAATGTTTGGAGAGATTAAATTCTTTCTAGGTTTGTAGATTATAAAATAGAATGATGAGATTTTCATAACTCAATCAAAATACATCAAGGAAGTGTTAAATACTTTTGGCATGGAAGATTCAAAACCGGTAGGAACACCGATGGTAACAAGATGTAAGTTAACAAAGGATGATGAATCAACCAAGGTAAATTAGACACTGTATAGAACAATGATTGGAAAATTGATGTATGTGGTACATAGTAGGACTAATATAGCACATGTTATTGGGATTGTAGCAAGATTTTGTTTCACATATGGTTGTTGTTAAAAGGATTCTGAGATATTTGAAGAAAAATGAAGACTATGGTTTATGGTACACAAAGGAAGGAAAATTTGAACTCTGAGTTTACACTGATGCAGATTGGGCTAGAAACATTGATGATCGAAAGATCACAACCAGTGGAACATTATTTTTAGGAGAGGCTTGTGACATGGATAAGAAAGAAACAAGCCTGCATTTCTCAGTCTACTATTGAAGTAGAGTATGCTGCTATTACTAATTATTTAAATATTGCTTGGATAAAACAAGTGTTGCAAGGAATGAATGAGGTGATCACTGATCCAATGATTATATATTGTGACAACACTATTGCTATAAACATTTCAAAGAATCCAGTGATGCATTAAAAAAAAACACATATCTATTAAGTATCACTATTTGAGGGAACAAGTACAAGAAAAGAATGTAAAGATGGAATTTGTGAAATCTAAGGAATGACTTGCTGATATTTTTACCAAGCCCTTACCAAAGGACACTTGTGAGTACTTGAGGACTATACTAGGAGTCTATCCCTTGTCTATCGGTCACTAAGGTGATCAGGAGGTTACATCAACCTATACTTTATTAGAAAATCATTCATGTTGATGCACATAGCTCACACTTTAGGATTCCTAAGGTTGTGAAAGATTGTAGAAACTAGAACAAAGAATTGTTTATCAGTTCATGAAGGTACTCGATCTGGACCAAACAACATAGAATAACTTGGCTGCTGAAGGGCTTTTTATTTTCTTTGGCATTGTTGTCAAATGGAGGGAGATTTATTTGAAATATCTGTTGATGAGAACATGAGAAAGAATTAGTGAACCAAAAAAGATCAAATTCATAGGGAGAGTCTACATGGAATGCTGTTTGTAGTGATTAAACATATTAAATATCAAGCTAGGGAGAGCTTACCGAACTACAACATTTATCTGTATAGTTGTAGAATAGATTTTTGGTATGTGTATGGCATATTTCATATTGTTTGTATTGACATCAATGCCAAAGGGAGAGATTGATGACCTAAAACTAATTGAATATCTTGATGAACTGAAGAGACATTGATTAGAGATCATCGAGCTATTAAAGTGATATGTAAGATGATTAAATCAGTCAATATGTTGTCATTGATGTCAACTAGTTTTAACTATACTTATCATGATAGTTATAGACATCTGAATATCTGTAGAAGGAAGAAATGGTGAAGAAATGAGACATCTACATAAGGAAAAGATGGATATGATAGATAAGGATAAGGTATACATTGGGTAACATATTCATGAGTCTATGACATTATATTGTTGACTTGAGCATGTTACATTATTCTATTATGAAGAAGAGAGCAAAATTGAACAAGTTAATGTGGTGGGTAATTGAAGATTTCTGTATACACCGAGTCAGTCTTGTGTATACCGAGTGACAGTAATAACCAAGTTAGTTATCACCGACACATTCGATATTAACCAAGTATGGATGAAAACATTAAATTCTAAAATAACAGACTAAAATTGATGAGCCAAAAATTGTTATGATTTTGAGGTAACAAATGAAGTTTATTGTAAGATCCATGGATGACAAAATTTAGAGATGATCTGAGGGAAGAGATTGAAACATGTTATTGATACATCTACCTAGGAAGGTTAAAGCAAAAAATGGATGATGAGGATTAAGAGGAAAAATATAATGGCTGATATAAAAAATTTTTACTTATCTATTTAAGAGACATGAGTTTCATTATTGAAACATGCCGTATAAAATATAGACTACAGAAGATTTTGCATGAAGACATTTTTCATGCATTCCTAATCAAACTGGTTATAGACAAAATCATGCTGCAGGCATAACCGAGGGTAAGAGATATATAGACCGAGTGAAGTAAGTTGAAGGATATGATGAATTGAATTGGTTATTAATTAGAGGAGTTTTTATGAGCTTAGCATAGATCTGAATATTTGCAAATAGAGTTGTATTTGAATTAGATCAGTACTGTATTAGTTTAACCATTGTTATAGTAAAATCTCTTAACCGAGTGGACTTAACAGTCTTTTGTATTTCCATATGACATTCAAGGAATGTTAATTGTTATCTTGTTGACTCCATAGTGAATGCTGGTAAAAATTTAACTATTAGTGATAAATCCTCTAACTAGGTCACACTTGACAGTGTGCATTGTAACCTTTAATAGGGTTGGCTCCTAACTGAGCTCACCTCAGAAGAGTGAAATATTTTGGGTTATCGGTCCTAGGTGTTTTTCCCTTAGCAGGGTTTCCACGTTAAATCATTATGTTATGTGTTATTTGTTATGATTGTTTTGCTATCATACTTTAAATGTTGCATATTTGATTAATCGGTAATCATAGTTTGGATAATTACTGGTATTCGGTAAATGATTAGAAATATAGTTATTTTATTTTACTAAGCAGTTTGAATTGTTGAATAAGTTTGAAAAAGTACATCTGAAAGTTTGGGATTGTAGGATAACTTATTTAATTGATTCACCCCCCCTCTTAGTTATCTAATAGGATTAAATGAAACACTTACATGTTTCTTTGGGGATGGAAATAATTGTAATGCCCTGCTAGGGAACCCAAGAGAAATTAACCTAAACATGTTACTAAGTGTAATCACCAAAAATTGGACAAGATCATTTAAGTGAGAAATCAAGGCAAAAATCAATACAATTAAATGTAATTAAATCAAATCAAGTCAAAATCAAAGATAAATTGCAATTGAACTTTAATCCAAATTTAATTAAAAATCAAAAGCCATTAAATCAATTTAAAACTAATAAATCATGGTTAATCAATAAATTGTACAATTAATCTAATTAATTGTACAATTAATCTAATTAATTGTACAATTCAAATTAAATTAAATTAACCCATTTAAGGGGTACACATGGCTAAAGAAATTAAATAAATTCAATTAATTGTTTCCTATTTTCTCTCACCACCAAATGGGAGGAAAATGAATCAACCAATAGGAATTGAGGACCAAGCACACATGGATCAAGCCTAAATTGAATCTCAATCACTCACTTGGAAGATGCATCTTGTCCACTCATTTTGTCCTCTTTTCCCAAGCTTTGAGGACAAAATATTTAAATGGTCTCCAAAGGTGGAACCATGGACTCAACTCTCACCTAACCTTGATCAACTCAACTACACCCCCTACCCTTGCCAAAATCTATAAAAGCAAGGCATAATTCACTTAATAATCATCCACAAATATGAGAATAGCATCAAACCTCTTGCAATTTATAGCTAGAAAGGAAAATTTAGAACTAAATAGGAGTAATTTCTTTTGGAATTGAACTATTAGCTTTGTTTATTATATCATTCTCATTTTAGGACTATCACTAATGGAAGCTTGCTGAGAGATTTGCATTAGCATCCCTAAATAGAGATCCATAGAGTGCTTAATTGTCAATTCTTTGCTTAATTAGATTTCTATTTGTGGTAATTTAGTTGTTATTTGAGTTATTGATGATACTAACCCTATGAAGGTACTTTTTATAGTACACAAAATGGCACCCATCGTGGGGCATTAGGCCTCATAAATTTATAAATTCGGAGAAGTAAATTTATTTTTACAAATCTTATTTTTTCTCTATTTTGTAGGTTCAATAGCACATTTGAGACTTTCTCCAATGATTTTAATTGATTCTCCAGTGCTTTTAAAGCCTGAAACATCGCTTCTATGACAAAGTTCTGCACCTTTATGTGGAGTTTCAACCCTTTCAATTCCTTTTGTTTTTGTCTTATTTCTTTCAGCACTTTTACCCTGACTCTCCAGTGCTTTCAAATCATTCTCTAGGGCTTTTAATACTTCCTTTTAACACCTTTTTTTAGTTTATCAGTGCTTTTAATTTATGTTCCTGTGGTTTTAATAATTTTTTGCAACGCTTTTAATTTGATTAACATCGCTTTTAATAATTTGAGTAGCGCTTTTAATCATTTGAGTAGCGATTTTAATATATTATGTTGCGCTTTCAATTAAATTGAGAATTAACATAATTTAACTTTCAGAAAATGATTTCTCTGTGTCTGCAAGATGACTGGCCATATAAAAATAAAAAAACTAGAGACCAGATTTAAGCGAAGGGAAGGCTTTGAAAAAATAGATTGAGGAGAATATTGCACACATCAAGCTAGTTTTGGAGAATTCTCAGCAAGAAACTGAGGTATATGAACAATATTTGAAAGTTGTAGAAGCATATAAATCAAAGTTCATATCATTAAATTGGATTTATTTGCCTTAATCAATTTTTGTCAAAATTTGATAAATAAGGTTTAAATTCAAAGTTATTCTTGTTTTCTTCATTTTGGCTGGTTGTCTTGACTAACTTGTTGGAGGAGAAGCAAATGGAAATGAATGATCACCACTAGGTGAGCATAAAAATAGAAAATTCATCAAAAATGCCCCTAGCCTTAGCTATCTTCGAAACAAGGTAAGCCTAAAACTTGGTCACTTTTTGCTTAAATTGTGGCCTTGTCAATTTCAAAATCTAGTATTTAAAGCAGCCTATTATTGTTTGAGTGATTTGATACTAGGCCTATGATCTTCACTTTCTAAGTGAATTAAAATGCCAAAAATATCAAACTCCTTCATTAAAAGAAAGGCTAAGTAAATCAAGCACTAAATTTGAACAACCCCTTGTTTGTGGAAAAAAGTAGAAATACTCGATTCCCATTAGTCAGTGGGTTTGGTAATTGAACCTTGTTAAAAGTGTTTGGGAATTGAGAAATAGATAGGGATATGCTCTTCACCTTTTGGTGAATCAAACTCCCAAAACCTATCTCTTTATTCCACTTTATTACTTTCAAAATGAACATGCTAGATTTATAGTGGGCTTGCCTCCTGAGATTTTCCTTAATAATTCCAGGGAGAGGGACAACCCAAAGTGGGATACAATTTCCTTTGCCACAATAATCTAACCCACTATAAAACAAAATGCATGCATCCTTAATGGGGTGTGTGACAAAAGCGTGTTAAATTTTTTGAACTTCCTCGAGTAGTCCTTTGGGATTGCGCAAAAATCCAACATACCGGTGGTGGGAAGCCTTGTAATATACTTGGAGGATGAAAGTTTAATATCCATTTTGAACAGAATCTTGATTAAATACCTTGTTAACTTAGCAAAGCCTACCTTATAGAGCCATGTTTATGAACCAAATGGTGAACTAGGTAGATTGGTTGAAGTTTATTTTTGTGCAAAAACCCGTGATAATGTCCTTACAAATTCAAACACTTTTTTGTGTAGAGGGTTAAAAAGAACAAGTTTACTTGTGGTTGTTTTGTTTGAAAAATACATACAAAAGGTAAGAGATATCCATTTGAAAATTCATCTTATATTTTTAAATCTCTTCATAAAAACAAACAATTACCAAATTGGGGAAAACGATTCAAAATCAAACCTTGTTGGATGGCGATTTCTACACGATCTCATAAACTTAAAATATCTTTACAAGAAGATGACACTTGCATTGAAAAAGAGATCCCCGAATTTGAATATCAAAGCTCTTTCAACAATCAAAACCAAGGGGATAGTCTCCCAAATATGTTTGCGAAAAGAATTGAATCAATAGATAGAAACTCCACATTTCACAATTATCATCACGGAGGAAACAATGACAATATCAATAATGCCAACCGAGGGCCTAAGGAAACACTTGAAGAAAGAGCTAATCAAGCGGCTCAAGATAATGAATTTCTTGAAGTCATGGATAAAATAATAGATAGGGATAGGGAGAAATTTTTCCTAAACTTAGCTCGAGCAGGGGTAAAGCTTCGACTTGATTATGATGTGGACCAACTTAAGAAAAATAAAGAAGATGAAAATCTAATGAGTGCTATGACTCAACAATTGAAAATGTTCCAAGAACAGATTGATCTAATGGAAAAGGCTGTTGAACCTAAGCCATTCTCTACTGAGGTCTTGTGCCCATTCCCTTTTGACAAAATCTTGGTTATGGCACCTTTTCTGATCAATGCATTATTTCCTAAGTGCGATAAATAAATGGGTAAATAAGACCCACAAGACCACCTTAGAGAGTTTTGTGCTCTAAGCATGAAATTTATGCATGATACCACATACCTAATGAGACTTTTTCCAAGAATTTTAGGAGGTCAAGTGATGGAATGGTTCTCCAAACTTCCGCAAGGGATAAAGACTCTCAAGGAGTTAGCCTCCAAATTTGTAACCCATTATTCTTACAACATTGAACATGAGATTACCATGCTCAACCTATGTGATACGAAACAAAGAGATGGAAAATCTTTCCTAGGGTTCCTTCAAAGGTGGAGAACAATTTTTTAAAGATATCCACGAAGTATCCCCAAAAAGGAGAAAATGGAAATCTTTATGAATAACTTAGATGTGGAGATGAACTATATGATCCAACTTCAATGTCCCCCTACTTTTGAGAAACTTATTGAGAATGAGATCAAAATTGAAGATGTGTTGGTAATGAGGGGAGAGATAAAATTGTTCAAAGACAATAAACCCTATACCAACATTAATAATAATCATTATGTATCTAATTATAACAATAATAAAGGAGCCAAAAATCACAATGATAAACCTAAACTATGGTTGAAGAATAATAATAAAAATCTTGTGAATGATGGAGTTGTGGAAGCACACAACTTAAAGGCTGCCCCCTTTAATTTATCAAGTGGAGAAAATTTGACATATAATGTGAATCAAACAAACAAAGCTCCTTTCAATAATACCAATTCTTACAACAACAATAGCAATGCCAACAATAATCCCTTTAATAATGCTAATATCAACAAACCTAAGCCTTTATTTTCCACATATCAAAAGAGGAAATTCACCTTTTTAGGTGAACCATTGGAAAATGCATTAAGGAATTTTGTGGCCAACAAAATTATTACTCTACCCAAATTAAGGCCATACGAACCCCAAGTTAAGCTATATTGGTGGAATGATTCTCACCATTGTGAATACCATCGTAATAAGGGCCATAAAACCAATGAGTGCATGAAGTTGAAACATCTTGTGAAAGATCTAATTGATGATGGAACAATAAAAGTGGAAGGACCTCAAAATAATGAGGATCATATAGCCTTCAAAAACCCCTTTCTAAACCATGAAAAGGGTGAGTCATCAAACACAAATCAAAATAACAAAAGAGGTAATGAGAAAGTCAATTTTGCCCATACCTATGATAATACAATTAATGCTTTAAGTGGTGATGAAAACACCATAAATGTTATTGTGGTGAAAGAGAAGCCAAGGGAAGCAACATCTAATGTTGTAACAAGGGGGCAAGCATAAAATATTACTCTACCTAGAAATGCCCCAAGAATTGTTCTACCAAATCAAACTTCATCTTCATCATCAAAACAATATAATTTGGTAGACTAATTGCAATGAACCCCTTCTCAAATGTCTATTATAGAATTACTCAAGCTCTCACCAACTCATAAGGAGATTCTATAAAAGGCCTTGGTAGAGACTAATGTGCCTCTAAATTTAGATGCAGACAAATTTCAAAACATGGTAGGACATCTTGTTGCACCCCATTGTTTATCCTTTTTAGAAAAAGATGATATGTCCCTAAAACACCCACAAAATTTGCCCTTGCATATAGAGGTCCTAATCCATAATCATAGAGTGAAAAGAGTCCTCATTGACAAAGGAGCCAGCTTGAATATTTGTACCCTAAACTTGGTAAAAGCCTTAGGATTTTCTGAGGAGGCTATAGATCCAAATAAAAAGATAACCATAAAAGCCTACGATGATGAAGAGAGATCTTCCAAAGGAGTCATAATACTTCCTATTAGAGTTAGCCTAGTGCAGAAAGAGGCCATTTTCCATGTCCTAGACCTAAATTTTACTTACAATATTCTATTAGGAAGGCCATGGGTCCATGAAATGCAGGTCGTACCCTCAACCTACCATCAATGTCTCAAATTCCCCTATCTAGGAAAAGAATTCATGGTAAGAAGGGACTCAAACCCCTTTCAATATTGTAATAACATGAAGCCTATCAATGATTGCTTAGTCCCACATAATGCAGAAGGGTCAATTTCTAAAAGAATAAAGCAAGGGAAAAGTTCAAAAGATCTTCCATCTTTGAAGGGAAAAGAAAAAGAAGAGAAATAAATTATTGTTGAAAATAACCAAAGCCCTACTAACCTAGCTACATCGACCAAAGGAAAAGAGAAGGTTAGTGAGGAGAGTGCTCCAGAGAAAAAGAAAGAAGACCAAGCTAGATCCATTCAAATCTACACCAAAGATGCTCATTACCAAAAAATGGATCATATGATGAAAAACTTTGAAAAACAATGTCAAATCAAATGAAAGGGTATAGGTGAATACCCCTTATCTATGATAGACCTACCCTTATCTCTCAATTCATATGGAGGACCATCCAATCTACCTCATAAATACAATGATCACTTTTTGAGAGAAAATACATCTTCATTCATGGAGGAAGAAGATAATGAAATTCTAAATTGGCTACATAAGGATGAGGAATCAAGTGCACATGAAAAGCGCATCCAAAATATAAGCATTCCCACACATCAATATGGGAGAGGATTTCAAATAATGTAGAATATGGGATACAAAGGACAAGGACCTTTGGGAGGACTCATTGAGCCCATTGAAATGATATGGAGAGATAGCAAAGAAAAGACTGGATTAGGGTACCTAGAACAATGGTACACTCAAAAGAACTACCCCTTGGTTTATGATTGAATTTTACAATTAGGTTCTCAAAGTGATGAGGATTCCAATAATTGGGAATGGGACTCATTATCAAGTGATTCATGTCAAGATAAAGAAGTGGATGCCATCCACACCTATACCCCTAGCAAAGGAAAATAATAAGACTCAGAATCAAATCTGTCATGCCATAACATAACACAGTCTAACACACACAATTTTTTTTTTTTTTAAAAGATAAAAGGATAAAAGTATTCTACATCAAGATGCGGGTAAAAAGGTGATAATGACAAGGTCTCAATGAGACAGGAGGACACAACCTCTACAATCGACTTAACGATCAATTCTGTCGATCGACAATCTGACAAACTTATAGATTAACCAAGAATGATAGAAGAGTTATTTGATCATATTATTATATATCTAGGTTAACCATTATCCATAAGTCCCATTTTTTTATTATAGTAATTAGATTGTCAGTCTATAAAATTAGAATTTGGAAACATTTAAACAATTAAACATATGCCCCTAATCTTCAAATAAGCATAATTTTATTCAATTATTATTTATAACAAATAAATTGATTAATATGTTGTTAACTAATTAATAAATTATAAACCATTAATTAAAGATTAATAATCTATGATTATAATTAAATTATATATATATATATATATATATATATATATATATATATATATATTCATTATTATTGAGCATCTTGCAATTAATCACAATAATAATTAAAAGCCAGATTAAAATAATATTCATCTAATACTATACACAACATTAAAACAAATTAACATAGATTCATAAATTAACTACATCCTAATCTATCTTATCAATCCTACAAATCCTACTAGACAACTAATCTAACTCCCTATTTCTAGGTCCCTATAATCCCATCACATCACTAAGAAAGGCCTCCCAAACCCATCATGTCAGCCCATACACAAGTACATAGGGGAGCGCATTACTAGGTGAGGGAAAAAGAGTGGAGAAAGTCTTTTAAACAAATTTTTAAGCCTTGAGCAAAAACCTGCGCCCAAGAAAGAGGAAGAGTTAAGAGATGGAAGTGGGATGTGGGTCCCACTCCATACTCTTGTCATAGAGCAGCTCCAAGTTTTAATTAAGGAAAGGCTTCCCTTCACGTGAGCAGGGAAAAGGCAATGATATTAATGCATTAAATGGAGATGGAGGTGGCAGCAACAAGGACTTTCTTTGTCCAAAGAAAAGAATATAATTCAAAACTTTTAACAAGTCAAATCTCTTCCTTAACATGCGTCACCTTTTGGGTGAGACAAAAGAAATATAAAGAAAAGAAGGTATCATATTATTTTATTTGTATATGTCATTGAGTTGGCAATGTTAATAATTAAAATATGACTGTGGTATGGAGTTTGTATGGGAATTCTTTTCCCATACAAATTCCAGAATGATGAATGTCCAAAATTTTTCTTTGAAGGTGAATTTTCTTTGTGTGAGAACTTCATTTTCTCTACATAATTATATGGTATATGTTTTACTACTAGTTTTAGGAACATTATGTGAAGCATATAAAGTTAACTCATTAATCTAACATTATCTTATTAGTCAATTATGGAAGTAATACTATTAATCAACTCTGTTCATTTTACACAATGAAGTTGATCTCTTCTAAAATAGATATACAATATCAACTTTCGTTTGAAGATGCAAGGAGGAAGAAAGATAGAAGTTCTATTTTAGTTGTAAAACAAATACATCGACATGAAATGAATTCATTACAATGTCTATAATATGATTATATCTCTTATATTTTCATTCACATAAGAATTATCAATACAATAAACTATCCAATAGAGATAGAGATAGAGATCATTCCATATTTCTAAACATGGAATTTCAATTCACTAAATAATTACAAAATGAAAACAACATTCCATTTCCATTCTTTAATTAAAATCTATTTGGGGTTCCATCTATCATTTCTGAGCTTTATTGCAATGATAACAAAAATAAACAATATAACAACTTCTTGATAACACTTCAATTACATGATACAAATACATATCTTGGAGAAATGACTTCATAAAAAGAACAATACAATGAGCTCTTGGATATCTCATGATATCCATACATTGACTAAATAAACAATGCAAGGGAAAACAACCCAAAACTAGAACATCAAATATAGGATTGTCTTCAAGTATCCATCTCCATCATGAAGATTTCTTTGGCCACCGAATCCTGCAAATAACCAAACTCAAAGCCAAGGAGAGCTCACCTCCCAACCAAGGCTTCTACGAAGCCACCCCCGAGCTTGGGGAAACATCACAAAGACAAGGGTAACAAACAACCAAACCTCAACACTACAACATAAAAAAAATAACAACACAAAATCTTCCCTCCCAAGGCTTCTCACAAAGAGTCACAATAAGACTCATGAAAGGGTGAAGGTGGAACCCAAAAAGAGGAGAAGCACATCTCATTGTTGAGGATTAGCCATCACTTGGCTTTCTCAACACATATTTTTCTCCACAAACATACTCTTCTCAACTCCTTATGACCCCCAAATTTTTACAAAACAAATTTTGAGATGGCTACATGGAGCCCATAACTTCCATGCATGCATCCCTCTCCTTTTCAAAGGAGAGACTCTGCACTCTAATTTGTCCCAACGAATTCCCTTCACCCTCATGGCTACTCTTCCCTCCCAAGGGTGAGTTTGGCCATGAGAACTCCCTCAAAAACTCATCAAGACATGAAAGAAACAAAAATCATCAAGAACAAAGAATGAAACTTCACATTAACAAGACTAGAATCATGCTTACTACAAGCTCCTGATTCTCTTACAACTACAAGGAAAACATAATTCCCTCAACAAAAGAACAAGATACTACAACAACAAGAACATGAAAACCTTCATAAACAAAACAACACTAAGCTCACACAAACAAAGGAAAACAAATCTTGCATACAAGAATCTAGCTTACAAGAGAGCATTTTATCTCTCAACATGATAACAAAATAAGAAAAGTAAGGAAGGAGTTTTCACCAACCTAAAGTCCAAAGCTTAAGGAAGATAGTTGTAGAAGAGCAGTCCACTATCCAAAGTTTTCCAAATCTAGCTGAGTCTCCTAAAATTGGAGAGTGGGTGTCAACCCCAAACTCTCTCCAAAATTCCTACTAAAAGGAATTCTTCAACCAACCTTCATAAATGAGTATGGCACAAGGAGTCTCCCCCATCCTTCTTGTCTCCCTTCATAAATGCAGTGGAGACCAAGAATATGGAAGAGGTATGGGTATCACCTCCTTTTCCATCCTTCATTTTCGAAATTGGCTAAGAGGGGTACTATTCAGGGTCCATAAATGAGTTATGGGCTTATTTTTGACCAAATTAAAGCTCTCAATCCAAGGTACAACCATTAGGGTGGCAAAAAGGGTCCCTAGTAACATCCTAAGGGCTCATTAAGCCTCTCTAAAATGTGCCTGAAGTCTGATTTCGGGTTCACACAAGATTAATCCTCTCAAGGTTTCCTAAACAGAGTTTTACAAGGTTAACCCTAAGGTTGGTACCACCTAGGAGTGAGGTCATCAAAACACTAGAGGACAAACCATGGCCCAAAACACAACACGTGTCAAGTGACACAACAAGATAACTCACCTCACCATCCAAGTGGCAAATCCACATGAGCAACTCTAAACATAATGTCAAAATTAGAAACAGTAATTCAATAACATTCATGCCTCATACATTTACAAATTAAACACGATTACAACGAGGTTTTTAGCTTCTTTCCGGAAGCAACCTTGGCTAAACTGAATAACCTAGGTCTCTGTGATGTTTCCCCGAATTTACCTTGGCCTACTTCCCTGCACAACTAAATTTCAATATCAGTAGTCCAATGAGATAAAAATAATCATGAAATTGCATAACATTAAAAATCAAATTGATTCATTTGACAATTTCTTAAATTACAAGACATAATTGATTATCATACATTCAGTTCAACATGATATACCTACTTTAATTAATTTGAAACATAATCATGGCATAAATTCACACTTCAATTACAATTAACTTCATCATAAAAAACGTACATAAATTAAGATCAAAACACACTTATAAGTCCCAAATCAGTGTTTCAGTGATCATCATAAAATCATAATATAATGTTCATCAAACTAACTAGTGATAAAACCACATCATAAATAGTATCGGTAAAGTCCATAAGGAATCAAAATAAAGTCATAAACTGTGTCTATGTCAAGTGCAGAACTGAATGGCTATGATAGGCTAGGGGTGAGGCCTCACAAAATCAGAATCAAGCCTCAAGTTTGAGTCAAGTGGTCCTAGAGAATGTACCAATTCAAGAGATTGAAATAAATCAATGGGTAGGAGAACCTTATGTACCATCATGGAAACCTACTATGGAAGAATCTAACCTTAGGTTTATTCCATGAGATTTTTACCCAATAGAAACCTTAGAGGATTGTGAGGAGGATTTTGAACCTAGTTCTCTAGAACATCTTGAAGAAGCACATATTATAGATTTAAGAGATACAATGTTTGAACCTTCAAATGAATTCATGTCCCTAAAACCCATCAGACTAAACCAAAACATTGATCCTTTGATCCTTATCTATCTTGAATTAATCGAATGGGATTCCATTGAACCTACCATCCTCCCTACATTTTTGAATATTAACTTGGTGTCCCAATACCTAAATGTGGTTGAGCCTTCTTCTACCATGGAATATCAAGAATAAGTGACAAAGGAAAGTATCCAAACTCTCAATTCAATAAAAAATGAAAAAACAAAAACAAAAATGGAAAGAATCTAATGTTTAAAACTACATTGTGGAAACATTAGATCAAAAAGAGAAAGAAATAAAGAATGATTCCAAAGGTGATTCCTCGATAGAGGCACCTAAGGAAGGGAGTTTGAATACTTTACCCAAGAACTATGAAGAAAGATCTCCTATCTTGATTGAACCAATAGAGAAAGTGAATATTGGGTCAGAATCAGAACCAAGGATCATACACTTAGCAACATCTCTATCTAGTGAGGAAAGAAAGGACTTCATCAAATATTTCAAAGAAAAACAAATCAATTTTGCATGGTCATATGATGATATGCTAGGATTAGATCCAAATTTAATCATACATCACTTGAACATAAAAGGAGTAAGACTAGTGAAGTAGAAACTAAGAAAGATGCATCCACACATAGCTTTTCTTGTAAATGTGGAGTTAGAAATTTTTTTGAAAGTTGGGTTTATAAGAGCCATTGATTATGCCCAATGGATTTCAAACATTGTGCCAGTTTCAAAAGTAGACAAATCTATCAGAATTTGCACGGACTTTAGGGATCTCAATCTTGCATGTACTAAAGATGACTTTCCATTACCAAGCATAGACGCCATCATAGATTTGACGACATGACATTCAATGTTCTCACTTATGGATTGGTTTAGTGGTTATAATAAAATAAAGATAGCACTTGAAGATCAAGACAAGACAACATTCACATGCACATGGGGGACATTTTGTTGGAATGTTATGCCTTTTGGTTTAAAGAACATCGGAACGACCTATCAAAGAGCCATGACGACCATATTTCATGACATGATGCACATGCTCATGGAAGATTATGTAGATGATATTGTTTAGGTTTTAAAATGTCACCCTAACTTAGGCATTAGGGCTTAGAGACATTTCATCCTAACAATGGAAACCTTCTCGAGTTGTAGGTGGACTTTGATTGAGAAGGAATCTCTAGATTCTAGGCCAGTTCCTATTTGATTTGGAATATCATCTCCTGATTGAAACTTGAATGGGGAAAGGGAGAAAGATAACTTAACAACTAAAATTGAAAGGGGTGATACACCAAAACTTGGATCCAGACTTGTCAGGATCTTCAAACTGACATCCACAATTACAAACTACCGAGTCGCATTGACATTCACTATTCAACATATAGGCTAACAAAAATCATCCTTAGGGTTATCCCCATGAATAATGAAAATTGTCAACAAACATACATATCTCGCAAAAGGCTTATTTTGATAGCTTAGAAAGGAGTCAAAAATAACTCACTTAACTTGGTTATACAAAACATAAAACACTTGATGCAGAATGAAAGATTAGGATTATTTCTAAACTCATAAATTGATGCAATATAAATAACCTACTTTATTATCCTTCTCAGCTGAAAATGGTTACAAAACATGTGAAAAAGGACCATGTAATGAAAATATTCACATAAGCCCTTCTTCTCCATGATTCCCAACCCCAAAACTGAAAATCAGTCTTGGTTATGTAGCATCCTAAGCCTGAATCCGAAAATCCAATCCTCCTAAAAATCAGCTCCTAAAAATGTTCCAATTTAGCTACAAAATGGCATCAATCGTGCCACTAATCAAGCTCTAAGGATCCCTTAGTTACATGCACAAACTGTGCCTTAAATCTAGCCCCTAATATGTTGGCAATTTAAAATATATATCTTTAAAAGATATTACCAACAAATTAAAATCAAAACCGCCCTAACCTAAATACATTTAAACCTAAGCTTAAAAAACCTAAGTCCATAGATTATTGCTAATTACAATATCATAAGGTTAATGACTGACCTTACATTACATAAATAACATTCTTAAAAAAAGAAAAATGCTGGCATCAGCAATAGGTGGCATTTCAACTTTCGAGGCTGACTGTCAATGCCTGCAGGAATTAATGGCATTGATTTCTCCTACCATCAAACTTCAAAACATATCAAATTGGCACTATTTTTTGTTCTTTGCATTCATTTGAAATTGGGGAAAAATTCTGTAGCTTAAACCCTAGTCATGGAAACTATCTATAAATGAACTCTAGCTTGTAATTTGCCTTCTTTGTGGCCATCTTTTGAGCATGAAGTTTGGGTTTTTGTGTATTTTTGAATTCGGCCTTACTGATTGTAAGAACTCATAGGCTTTAGACTAATACTCAACACTGAGGCTACATTTCATTGAAGCTTAGCCTTTGTTGATTGAACTCAGCTTTGATTGAGATGAAGCTCAATTTTTTAAACTTGTAGTTAACACTTGATAGAAATGACCTCTTTTTACATGAAGCTTAGCTTTTGATTGATGATCTCGAGCTCTCAGCTTGATTTTGCGACTGGCACTTGGACTGATATGAAACTTGGTTTTTTTAACTAGTATTGAAACACGACTTCCTTTTCTTGAAGCTTAGCCGTGTTTGGCTCCCTTGCAAGCCTAACTCAGGCTTTACTAGCACTCGCCCCTTAAAGCAAGGGCTATGACTTGTATTAGCTTTGATCTTAGGTTATGTGACTGTTGAAGGCTTGGCCTGTGACTTGCTAAAGGCTCGTACATAGGATCTTACTGGTAGTGACTTCTTCCTTTCTACTAGTAGTTCAAGCTTTGAGAACTTAGGCTGGAGACTATTGACACATCTCCAGATAAGTATATCCTTCCTCCTCCTTTGCCTGCGTAAATTTTGGAATTTTATTTGTTGTTTACCTTGAACATTCTAATAAACAACTAAAAGATGTAGCTGATTTTACCCTTCATCTTACATTACTTTAGGGCTTTCTTAAATGGGAAACTAACAATCATCTTCTTTGAAAATTACAATGTAGCTATCCATTTTTTTGTGGCTTATTATGCTGGCCAAGTTTCTTATCTCTTTATTGCATAGATTTAGCCTTCATCTACACTTGTTGAAATTGAATAGACTAAGTGGAAAAAATTGAGAAATTGTTCATGCCGAATGCTAGAGATTATTTAGGATCTCATCGAATTTTAACCACTTCAACAACAGTTATATGCTTATTATGATGTAACTAGCTATTGACACTTACTTGCTTATCACAGCCAGAATTCTCATTTTCCCCTGACAGTAACATTCACTATTTGACGGTGACCATGTATACACTTTGTCATTCTGTTAAAAACAACACAAAATCACCATATTTTATTGCCGACTCTTGAGTTGTAGCTTTTTTTAATGTTTCTTGGTCTTTAAAGAGGTGCTTGATTACACACTCATGCTTCTTGGATTTTCCTTTAATGCTCAGCCTGATTGTAACTGTAAAAACATGCCTGACTGGTTTTTATTTGCTAAAATGTAGCCACCATATTTTTTGACTTTCTTTGCAATATGCTTGACTTTGTGACAGTCAAAAAATGCATCAAATAATTTTCCATTTTAAAGTATGAAATGCAACTATAAGAATACCAGCTCATGAGATTTGAGCACTGAGATTTTATCATGCATCCTTTTGTTACACTGTTACTCTGTCATTTGATGAATTCCTATAGTATTCTTTAAGCATCCACTATAGTTGAAAATGAAATTTTATTCATTTGGACTGTAGCAACATTCTCTCATGAATCACAACACGGCTGTCACCTTTTGTGTACTTGGCAGCATGTCATAAGTTGTATCATTCTTTAGTCCTTTGACAGTGAGCACCATAATGCATGATTACATACCATTTGATATTCTGTTGTAGACCCAAATTTTAGATATGTATATAAAATATCAAGATTTAAAATAGATGTAACTTTAGTAATAAAACTTGTTTATGAGGTTTGAGCATGGGCTCGTGACACCCATAAATAGATTTCTGTGACCTTTAACTTGATACTTTAAATCTTTTCAGCATATGAACAACACCTTGAACAGTACACTACATCATCTTTTTATATGACTGTGACAAGTACCAGTCCATTTGAACAATGCTTTTATTCTGACTAGCTTTAAAACAACATCAAAATAAGTACATTATGTTAGTGAACATGACCAAATGGTCAATTGTATGCATTAATCATTCAACTAATATGTTCACTAACCTAATGCTATCCTTCTATCCCCAAAAAGGTTTCTCAGCTATAAAAACCAAGTCCCTTTGATTCAGATATGTGGTTTATAAAATAGAAACATGCATAATGATGGCCATTAATAGTAAAAGGTTTCATAAAATTATGTCCCTTTAACACTATTTTTCAGTTTATGTGTATGCACATTTCCTTATTGCATTGAATACTAGATAGATATATGTAGCTCTGAGAGATTCTGATTTTCGTATGATGTTTTGATCTTCTGCATTGCTTAGATCCAATTGGATCTAACATATTTTTCACCATGATGCAGGACAAGAAACCCTAAAACCAGACATGAAGACTCAGACAGTGAACTCGAGGACCTGGACCAGACATGACAACCAACTCCTGATATGCAGATGACTCCTCAAGGAAATGCAAAGGACCTTACTCATACCTCTATCACATCTTTCTATTCTACCCTTTGTACTCTATTTATTGACATGAAATATGAAGTATGAAAGAACATTTGTATATTACATTCAGTTTGAATAGACAATGTAATGATCAATTATGAATTTGAAAATTTGAAATGTGATCAATACTTAGAGTACAATAAATTTTTTGATATGAATGTAATAACAAAATGTTCTGATTACTGGAAAAAATAGGTTTTGAAGGGACCCGAAACCCTTTACAACTTAAGTTTCAAAAGATAGGAAAAAGATAACATAATCAACATATGAAGAGACATACACCAACAAATTGCCCATATTAGGGGCTACAAAGCTAGCTAGAACAGGGCATAAACCCAGCCAAAAAGACACCAGCTAAAACAAAAAAGCTAGCAAGAACACCAGACTAGGCATCCACATATAGAACCCCAGCATTTTCATCTAGAGTTTTCTCCATCTTGGCCTGGATGTTATCCATCCTACTGATTACACTTTTCAGCTCATCCAGATTCTTCTTAATTAGAGGGAAATTTTTCTTTCCATGGGTTTGAGAGCTTGGGCCACCACTGTCCAATAGAGGAGCACTCCTTACCTTAGTATCAACCTCTGACGCATGATCCAACAAGTTAACTAGAGCCTTGAGGTTGGTACTAGAAGCCTTCATACTATCCACACTATGCTGGAGAATGTTGATAAGAGTATTATCAACTTTATCCATTCTTTCCTTCAGATCAGCAGCATGGGAAATAGAATATCTCTCCTTGAGAAGAGACTCCACTTTCTCTTGGAGGATAACATTGTTAGCTTCAAGCTTTCTACTTTTCAAATGGAGCCTCTTGATTTCATGAAAGCACCACTTGCTGAATCTGAAAGAATACAGGGCCTCTGCTTTGGTAGTTTGCAAAACACCAATAGTCACTTCTTCCCTATCATTAAAATCTTTGAAGATAAGCTTGATAGAGGAATCTTTGGCCCTCCATTCACTAGAATCATCACTCCCCTCCTGAATTTTGTCCTCATCATCTTGAGAAATAGGCATGTCATGCCTCATAACCTCAAAAAAATCATCCAGAATGGGAACCTCATCTTTATTAAAATCCCTATCATTCTTCTATTTCTCCACATACTGGATGGCAGTGTCAACTAGGTCTTCCAGGCTATGGGAATTAAGTGCCACAGTGCCTTCAGAATTAGCCTCTTCCACATCTTTACCTTTCTCCTCAACTGTGCTCTCTTGAATATTTTTGTTTGGGTCCTCGGCTTCAACAATGTCTTTCTCCTCATTACACATGGAAATATACAAAATGTTAATATACATCACCTGAAGAATAGTGTTAAATGGAAGTACCTTTATGTAACCCTTTCCTATTTGTGTTCATCATTCTACATGCTAAAAATTTGGGTAACAGATATACTCGCTAAATCCCACTAAAGGGAAGAACATCTACCCATATTAGAGAAAATATTTTTAAGATTGGAGCAATTCAAGGTAAGGTTAAATCTGAAGAAGTGTGCATTTGGTGTTCAATCAGGAAAGCTACTAGGGTACTTTGTTTCAGTGAAAGGAATAGAGGTAGACCCTGCCAAAGTCAAAGCCATCATGGAAATAGAGGCACCTAGAAACATAAGTTAGATGAGATCTCTTCAAGGTAGGATCCAATCCATTCAAAGGTTCATCTCTCAATTAGCAAAAAAGTGCCATAATTTCACTCAACTCCTTCATAAGGACACAATTTTCAAATGGGATGAGAAATGTGAAGAATCCTTCAATTTGTTGAAGAAATATCTAATGAATCCTACAAATTTTCTGCCACCTATAAGAGGCAAGCCCTTAATTCTATACATTTCAGTGACCAAACATTCATTAGGGGCACTCCTAGCACAAGAAGATGAATCAGGAAAAGAAAAGGCCATATACTACATAAGCAGGACTTTGGGTGAAATATGAGTTGAACTATACCTTAATTGAAAGAGCATGTTTGGCCATGGTTTTTTCTTCCCCAAAATTACACCACTATATGTTATCCCACAAGATTTGACTCAATGCAAAGATTGATCCCTTGAAATATCTTCTTAGCAAAACAACATTGAATGGGAGATTGGCCAAATGGGTCATGGTGCTAAGTGAATTTGACATAGAGTATGTGGATAAAAAATATATCAAGGGCCAAGTCATAGCAGATAAATCAGCATAATCACCATTACAAGATGAACATCCCATTCAGGTGGAATTTCTAGATTCTAAAATTGTGAATGTTGAAGCAAAAACATGGCAATTATATTTTGATGGTTCCTATACACAACATAGATCAGTAGCAGGCATACTTTTGATTACTCCTGAAGGATCTACAATTCTTAAATCATACAAATTTCTATTCCCATGCACAAATAATATAGTTGAGTATGAAGCATTGGTCATTGGTATAAAATTGGCATTAGAATGGAAAGTGACAGAGTTGCAAATCTATGGAGATTCACAACTAGTTATCAATCAAATCAATGATGAATATCAAACTAAAGATGACAAGTTGATACCTTACAAAAATATGAATGAGAATCTCAAAAAATCTTTCACTCTCATCACATTTGAGAAAGTACCAAGAGTAAAGAATAAAGCACCATATGCAATGGCTACTTTGGCATCACTTCTCCAAATACCAGATCAAAGCGCCATATATGAATTCCTGGTAGAAGAAGTTGAGCAACCCACATTTGACCCTACCCATCCTCATATTATTTGTTTTCTAACCAAACATGAATCACATTGGTAAGGAGACATTTATACCTACTTAAAAGACCAAATCCTACCTATGGACCAAACTAGGAATCAAAAGAAAAGCTTTATATGCCAAGCCTCTCATTATAGCTTAATATCTAACACATTGTATCATAAGAGTTTGGATGGAATGCTTCTAAGATGTCTAGAGAAAGAGGAATCAGATATAGCCTTACAAGAAATTCATGAGGGGATTTGTGGGTCACATTGGAATGGTTTAACCCTAGCTAAGAAACTTCTTAGGATAGGATATTTTTTGGCCTACCATAGAAAAAGACACTTGTCACTTTGCTAAAACTTATCGTAAGTGTCAATATCATGAGAACTTGATCCATGTACCAGCACAAGAGCTTCATCCTATGACAACACCTTGGTTATCTTATTAATGGGGTTTAGACTTAATAGGGATGATTTATCCACCATCTTCAAATGGTCATAAATTTATCATCACCACAGTAAAGTACTTTACCAAATGGGTGGAAGTTATACCCTTGTCAACTGCCACAAGAAAGCATATATCCTTATTTATTCTAAATCACATAATATGTAGATATGGTGTACCTCATGCCATCATAACTGACAATGCCAAACACTTCAAAAATAAGGATTTAAAGGAGTTATGTACCAAATTCCACATGATACATCATTCATCTTCAATATATTATCCCCAAGGTAATGGACAAGCAAAAGCAACAAATAAGAACATCTTAAAGAGATTGAAGAGAACCGTGGATAATTCAGGTAGAGATTGGCATATAAAAATAAACCCAACTTTATGGGCTTATGGAACAAGCATTAGAACACCAACGGGAGCTACACCATTCTCCTTAGTCTTTGGAACATAAGTGGTTTTACCTTTGGAGGTAGAACTTCAATCTTGAAGAGTATCCCTGCATTGTTTGATAAGTGAACAAGACTATAGAGTTGCTAGGTTGCATGGGCTAGAATTGCTCGATGAGAAACAATAAAAAGCCTTTGATTATTTGAAAGTGTATTAGAACATAATATCAAGGACCTATAACAAGCATATCAAGTCAAGGACATTCCAAATAGGTGACTTAGTTTTGCAAGAAAATCCCAAGAATCAAACAGAAAGAGAAAAGAAAGGAAAATGGGAAGCAAACAAGTTAGGACCTTCTGTGATCTCTTCATCTTTTGGGATAGGCACCTATAAATTAGCTGATTGTGATGGAGAAGAATTACAGGAACCTATTAATAGCATTCACCTAAAAAGGTTCTACACAAAGAAGATGAAAGGGTATAAAGAAAAAGAGTATCAAAAAATCAGATGGAAATCATCCTATTTATTGTATATAGTCAAAAGAGATCTTGAAAAATACCAAAACCATTGGAAAGCAGAAAAGAGAAAACAAATCAGAAATGTAGAAAAGATAAAAAATAGTGAAAAATTGAGCATGAAGAAAGCCAAAAACATTCAGAAATGGATCCTCAAAAAGATATCTTGGTGAAAACCTAGCAAATAGGCGCCTTGATGATATGGAAGAAAAAAAATTAAAAAAAGAGAAAATACAAAAAAATTAAAAAAAGAGAAAAAGTAGCTTGGTGAAAACCTAGCAAATAGGTGCCTTGGTAGCAAAAAAAGGAAAAAAAATTTAAAAATAGAAAAATAAAGAAGAATTCATTCAATCGGCGAAAACCTGGTAAATAGGGGCCATTGAAAGTCCAAGTCAATTGCATATCTAGTAGTCATCCTTGTAAATATTGCATTCACCAACATTTGTATATATTGCATAATAAAACCCCACAATTGCATTTGCAAGTACCTAAAGATTTTGGTCACCTAATCTACAAATTGTCCTAAGTCCAACATTGAAATCATATCAAACTGGGGGAAATCTACTCTAAAGGAGGAAGGATTCATCAAAAGAAAACTTCAATCAGACATCGAATCAATTCATCAAAGTACAAGTGAAACACTTAATCAAATCCTCATTCTAATCCAATTTGAAACCAAACACAAATTTTGATCCAAATCTCACAAAGACCCTATCTTTATTAGGATTAAAAGTATGAAATGGATAGAACTATACTTGAAATATGGATTTGAAAGACATTGAAATTTTTTTCTAAAGTGTTGACTTGATTGATGAAATCATGTCTTTCTAGCAAAATCGATGAAAGTTTTTAAACTAGACAAGCTATGATGAAAGCATGATATTTTGTTGATTTATGAATGACTGTCTTAAGATCAAAGTTTTAAATCATGCATTATTTGTCTAAGGATGTGATCATCAAAGAATCATCGAGGATTTGTACATACAATGAAACTAAGATTTTTGTTTGTTTATGCAACATGATACCTTGGATATTTTGATGTTCAATATCATAATACCAAAATCCACTTGCAACATAGAATCTGACAAAATCGGTATTTGTACTCTCATGATTGACTTCAATCAGTGGAAGTCATACCACAAGATGGAAAGCAACATAAGAGGTGAAAAAGGTATTCATATCATCATGGTTGAACTAGTGATGGTTGTACTGAATTTAGGATTCCAAAAAAAATTGCTCAATGATGGATATAAGCTCCAAATTTTTGAATAGTGACAGTTAGTTGCATACATCCTAGATTAAATGCATTTAAAGTATTTACCTTTCTCAGCATAAAGAGTAAATTGCAAGAGTAAAATATAGGGTATAGTCAAATCAAAAATCAAAGGAGCATCAAAAACTATATGTGATCGAGTGTGTTGGAAATCAAAAATCAAAATCAAAGGTGCATTGCATTAGTTCACTTGCATTGGTTAAGATCATTTTACCTTACATTCCCTAAGTTCAATTAAGTTCATTACATATAGCTTGCATCAATTTTACTAAGGTTAATTTCATTAGTTTGCATCATTTAAAATTCATCAAGTAGCATTACATTAGGTTGCATTCATTTTAAAGATCCATCTCATTTAGTGTGCATTCTTTAAGAAATCATTCATATTAATCCATTCAGTGCATTTACCATTGCATTCATTAATTAATGTTCATTGCATCCATTAAGTCATTTCATTCAAATAGACATAAATTCATCATTAGGTGCATAACATTTAGTTCTTTCAAAAACATTGCACATTGTATCATTCATTTAAATCCATTCGTTCAAAGCTCATCCTACATTATATATCATTGCATTCATTAACATCATTCATCTATACACCATATAAACATTTAGAATCACTACAAGTCCATAACCATTATTCATTACATCATATAGGTCCATCACATTTTACATCACATTTTCATACCATAAATCCATTGCATTCATATCCATATTATAAAAAATAAATATATCCATATACATCATTACATCACATTATTCATTGAATTATTACATCATCATCTAATGCATTTATATATCATTTGCATCCATAAAACATTCAAATATCATAACATTAATCATCACAATAATCATATCAGAAATTCATATCGCATCCATTCACCTATTTCTATGTCATACATAAGACAACCATTTAAGCATAAATAGAACATGTGCATCCATATCATTAACTACATTCTAAAAAGCATAAAACAAAGCATATAGGAGATAGAATCATATAGATTAGCATATCATACTAAAACACCTGAAAAATGAGGTCCAACACATGATGACATCATATAAAGTAAATCTATCAACTGAGTATCAAAGTCTATGGTATCATCATCATAAATCAACTAAGTATCAAAGTCTATAGTATAATCATGAAACATCAAGTAATTAAAGTCTATCAAAGTATCAACGCATAATATAAAGAACATCAACTAATCAAAAGATACAACAGAGTCCAATGTCTCGATATAAAAATTAGATCATCATGTACATCAATGAATACAAGAATATATATCATATCATTATAACTCAACTCCCAGAACCACTGATGGCATCAACACCATCATGACTAGGATCAATATCAGGAGGTCTACTCAAACTAGCCTGTAGCCCATGCTAACTCATAGCGGCCATAAAATCCCGCATCATACTGCTAAGCTGGCTAACCTGCTGTCTAATCTAAGACACATCTGACTGTAAGGCTCAAACATCTGATGCAACTACTGGAGCCTCTAAAATGGGAGCATGTGTAGGAGGAGTCAGTGGAGGAGTAGTAGAAGAAGATGGAATGGACAAAGATGGAATGAAAGAAGAAGAAGATGGAAGAACTAAAGAAGATGGCATTATAGAAGAAACAAGAGCCTATATTGGAGGATCTTGTGGAATAACCTATGGGATAACTTGTGGAGGAGCCTATGGAAGAGGAGCCTGTGCTAGTCTTCCCTATGCATGATCTAAAAAAATTTGTGTGGCCTATGCATCAATATTAGAAGCTACTTAGGCATCCACCTGTCTCTGATGTTAGACCCTATGATGGCCCTATCTAGCTACAAGCTCCACAACAACCTGATGCAAAACTCTATCCACACCAGCACCCCTCATCTGACCACCACCCCTAGGAGGAATAGGCATAGAAACAATCATTGGTATCACAACTCTGCCTCTTGCAACCACTCACCTACCCCATCATCCCTGATGACCTTGTCTATGATGACCCCCACCTCCATCCCCATCCCCACCATCATCTCCATCCCCGCCATCATCCTCTGAATCCTCCTCAATCCTAGGCACCTGCTCTGCTAGATCTATAAACCTTGAAAAAGGGTTCTAAGTGAACCAACCTGCATACTCATCAGTCATCCCAACATCTATAATATGGTCTCTCATGTCCCATGGCAAGTGACCTAGCTGCTCTACCTCCTACTGAGCTATCCTATAATCAATCTGAGGCCCCCATAGTGATTGCTCAACCTGAACTCGGGCATACATAGCCACACCCTTAGGCATGCCTTGTGTTTGACCATAGTGGTGTAGCACTCATAGAAATCAAAATCTCTCGATGATATGTGGAGTCTGTCCTATCATCCATTGAGGACAACACATGAAAGGAAGCTCTGAAGTGTCCTCAGTCTATGCCTCACATCTAATGTATAGTTGCTAGATGACCTAATCTATATCATCTATCATATGGTGCCAGTAATATAACTTGCCTAGATGGGCCTGCACCACCATACCCTCATACATCTAGGCAAAAGGCCACCCAGGATCATGGTGCCTAACAACAATCAGCCTAGTAACTGGGATATGCTCCCATGTCCATAACTGTAGTAAAATGACTCTGGCAAATAGAGTCGCAAAACAATGATAAATAATTGAATGCAGCTCATGATACAACTATGCCAAAACACAAGAACCCCAATCAAATCATCGGGGCTGAGCCATTAGATCCTTTAAGATGTATCCCCAATTGACAATGAATCCATGCCCTTAGTGCTCAGGCACAAGGAAATTGCCAATTAGAGCACCCAAAACTGGTGGAAGAACTAGAAAAGATGGGAATTAAGCCCACTGCATATGATCATTACCGATCATAGGGTCCTGGAGCACCCACCGACAAGATGTACCATCATAGACCTGATCGTAAAAGACCAACTTTCCACATGTAGGGATGAGGAGGATGTGATACACATCCTTAGGAGTGATAGTCATCTATCCCATGGGTAGATGGAAGGTGTTATGGTCAGAGTGCCACCTCTCTGCCATAGCTATAATCAATCCTCGATTCACTCAGAATCGAGGTAGGACAAGTAAGAAGGACAACCCACATCTACCAATATGTTGGTGATCTACAGCATTGAGGTTGTCAATCATGCTGAAAGGTAGAGGATATAGACCTTGAATGAAGAGCGACTTAAGCTCAGCCTACAAAAAGAAAGTTAAATCACATTAGTTTTGAAATCAATTATCTTTTTGAATTATCCTAAGTCAATCAAACATTTACAAAATTATCAAACCACAATCAATTTTCCTAATTCTATTCAGAGAGGACGAAAAATTTATCATCATCCATCATCTAAATTGAGATTGACAAATCAAAAATTCAAACTAAATTGACTCAAATTGACATCCTACGACTTGCTACTAAAACGAGTTTATTACCTAAGCCAATCAACTGATTGATGACACTGGACAATTCAAAAAATTGACTAAGTCATTTTCATTTTTTCCTAACAGGGTAAAAGTGCTTTTTAAATGTTTAAAAGTGCTAAAAGGCAAAAACATGGTTAAAAGTATTAAAATCGCAAGAAAAAATGGTAAAAGTGTTGTTCTATGGTGAAAGCGCTAAAATAATTTAAAAGTGCTAAAAGAATGCATGCACACGCTATTTAAAACATCAAATGTGCAAATGAATTTATACGCGCAAGAGAAAATTTCAAATGCGAAAAGAGCCATAATTTCAATGTGTAAAAGCAATACTAGAAATCACAGAAGCGCTATTTAAAACTGCAAAAGCGCATAAAGAAAGGTGTACATGCTATTAAAAGGATTAAAAGTGCTATTTAAATTTGAAAAAAAAAGGGGGGTTTTTCCTAGAAAAATTCAATTTTTTTGAAATTAAATGCAGTAAAGTCACAAAGCGAGTTGATCAAGTACTTATTGGAGGTCCATAGGTCGGTGGCCAATGATACCGATGCCCTCACTCAAACTAGTGCTCGCAAATCAGGATAACCATGTTGAAAGGCTCAGAGGACTCAAAGAAGAAAATTCAAAATAGCAAAGTGAAAATGAATAGTGAAATTGACTTTTTACCCCTTTATATAAGCCATTTTGACCTAAAAAGGGCATCTTTGACTAGAAAATGATGAGGGACCCAAATTTTTCACCAAATTTGCCAAATCAGGGGCATTTGCCATCAAATGAATGCAAATTCATAATTGGAAATGAAATCAAAATTCAATATAATTTGACCTAATTAATGCAAAATGACCTAAACTGTCATAGCTTTCAAACACCTATCAAATTTCATTTCATTTTTGAGGGGGCATACACTTGGCTAATTAAGAATGACATCAGTATCATCAAATCAGGGGTACGACCATCAAATCATAGCGTAATCTTTTATCAAAATTTTTTTTGCTTATCAATTGAAAGGGGCATTAAACATCGAATTAGATCAAATCGAATATCACATCGAATAATTCATCATCAAATCGACCATTAGGATGTCAAATCAATCAAACTTCATCAGAATCTACATCTTCTATCAACATCAAAATCGACCATCGATGAAATTAGCACTTTACATCAACGAAATCAGGACTTTACATCAACGGATCAGGACATTCTTTGAATCGACACGCTTCACATGTCAACTCAAAGAGGGGCATTTGTAATCACCAAAAATTGGACAATATCATTTAAGTGAGAAATCAAGGCAAAAATCAATACAATTAAATGCATGTAAATTAAATCAAGTCAAAATCAAAGATAAATTGTAATTAAACTTTAATCCAAATTTAATTGAAAATCAAAAGCCATTAAATCAATTTAAAACTAATAAATCATGGTTAATCAATAAATTATATAATTAATCTAATTAATTGTATAGTTCAAATTAAATCAAATTAACCCATTTAAGGGGTACACATGGCTAAAGAAATTAAATAAATTCAATTAATTAATTCCTATTTTCTCTCAACCACCAAATGGGAGGAAAATGAATCAACCAATAGGAATTAAGGACCAAGATCACATGGATCAAGCCTAAATTGAATCTCAATCACTCACTTGGAGGATGCGTCTTGTCCACTCATTTTGTCCTCTTTTCCCAAGCTTTGAGGACAAAATATTTAAATGGTCTCCAAAGGTGGAACCATGGACTCAACTCTCACCTAACCTTGATCAGCTCAACTACACCCCCTACCCTTGCCAAAATCTATAAAAGCAAGGCATAATTCAATCAATAATCATCGACAAATCTAAGAATAGCATCAAACCTCTTGCAATTTATAGCTAGAAAGGAAAATTTAGAGCTAAATAGGAGTAATTTCTTTTGGAATTGAACTATTAGCTTTATTTATCATATCATTCTCATTTTAGGACTGCCACTAATGGAAGCTTGCTAGGAGCTTTGTATTAGCATCCCTAAATAGAGATTCATAGAGTTCTTAATTGTCAATTCTTTGGTTAATTAATTAGAATGCTATTTGTGGTAATTTAGTTGTTATTTGAGTTATTGATGATACTAACCCTATGAAGGTACTTTTTCTAGTACACACTAAGTTTACCAAATAATTTTTTTTTTTTTAAGAGTTTACAATCAATAATGAATAAAAATGTGGAAGAAACATAACATAAGACAATACATACTCAAGAATGTAACTCCTTTATAGATGACAAGTTTCAAGGGTTACATGACGTAGAATTACATATAAGTTAACTAATCTACTGAGTATAATCCAACACATAATCACATGATATATCTTAGGTTCATTTTAAACCCAAATTTAAGTATTCCTAATCCTTTACTTAATCATAATGAAAATAAAATGATACATAAAGTACACTTGACATACTCATTTCAATTGAATAATAAGATACATTCATTTCATCAATGTAATCAAAGATATAATATATAGAGTAAAAAGGATACATCATGGCATACATAATAATACAACTTCCACTGCACATGTCACAGGGTTAACACTAATATAATACAAGTACATATACATTTCCTAAAATCAATGTCATTAACCATATATAAAATGTAATACAATATATACATCTCATGATAAAGTCTCCAAGAAAAGAACAAGAAGATAGAAGTAGCATTGAGGATCATCTAAGAATGAAGTCACGAATGTCGGATCTCAATGGTAATAGAATCACTACCACCCGACCACGTGGAACAAAGAAATCCACTGTCATTGTGCTAAGGAGATATCACCAGGTCTCACTCAAGGAAACAATCAAACAAGACTAATTTAATGGTACACATGATAAAATAGCAGTAGAGGATATAAGGTCATCAAGTATAAATGATCATGACACAAATCAGGTGTACAAAATACAACGTAGGAAGGTAGAAAACACACAGGGAATTGTTATCACATAAGTCAACTCTAAGGTAACCTAGTAGCCTCTCTAGACCTTGACCCCCTAGTGACTCTATGTGGTATCAGTATTCCTTTCATACAGACAGGGAAAATCAACTATGGCAGACCTGAACATCTCTCTAGCAAGCATCTTCTCCCACTCCCATCATAGCCTATACTAGCATTCAAGGTATGGGTGAGGCACAATTATCTTTTTAACATTTTTATCCTAATAAATTTATTAAGTTATCACTTATTAATTCAAATTACAAAGGATACCTAGACAACCAATTTAGGGCTCCTACACTTCCAAATTAAGCCACTTTCCCTCTATCTTCCTAGATAACCTACCCTAATGCTCCTAACAAAAGAACTAAAAGAAAGCAAAACCAAAACCATAAAAGATTTCTCATAAATCAGTAAACCATGAATGTCATCAAAGACAAGTGCTAGAGCACAACAAATAAAATATCATCCTATACAAGGATCCAAATTGTCCTTCCCCTACTGGACATGTCAATAAAAAAATACCAATTCTCATAGTCTTATAGCAGATGATCAATAATCATCAATATCAACAAAGCATCTTTCTCCAAACATGGAGTAAAACATAACTACAAAGGTCATCATTTAGAACATAGTATCATCATAATAAAAGAAATAAGGTGACCAATTTAATTAAGACTCCAAACAATAATGGTCGCCAACTTATGTGGTTAAACAACATAACAATCGAGGACTTAATAGAAACATGACACAAACCCTAGTTACACTCAAAACAACATGTGAAGCAATCATGACACCAAAAGGGTTATGAACATTCCATAGACTAACCCCCAAACCATAATAATTAAATGAGCAAAAGTCCAACCCAAGGCATAATTCTACCCAAATTGACCCTAATCATCAAGGCCAAATAAAACATGCCCTAATTAGAAAACAATATATTAATAAACACACTAACATAAAATATTCCCTTAAAAGTAAATAAAACATTTAACCTTTATAAATTAATTTATAATATTTATTATACAAATTAATGTATTAAGTATAATTACTAATTAACAATATAATTAAGTTTTAATAATAATCAATAATATAAACAACCCATTTTTCTTTAAAAAAAACCTCTATAAATTAATTTATAAAAAATCCTTATATAAATTAATTTATCAAATATAAATACTTACTAACAATATAATTGCTTTATTAAAAATAATCGATTTATAAATTTTAATTTAAAATTTCCATATTAAAATTTAATTAGAATAATTTTTTTTAATAAAAAATTAATAATCTAAAAAAAGTTGGGGGGGGGGGGGGAACGAGCCCACACCCCCACGTTGCCTGTGCAGTAGACCTGCTACCGCACAACAGTAGAGACTGCCTCAACAGTCTGCTGTCGTACGACAACAATGACTGCCGCTCAACAACTTATTGTCATAGGCAACAGTGTTGCTGCCATGACAGTTAACCTACCGCGGGTGGGGTTAAAAAAAACCCCCCACCCAAAAATTCATATAAATATTTATATATTTCTTTATATATATATATATATATAAATTTTTCAACGTAGTAAATTACTGTGTTTAAATAGAAAACATCCTTTTTCTTTTTCCTTTTATTTAATTTCTCAAAGAAAATTATACACACACACACAAATGAATATACAAATTATATATATATATATATATATATATATATATATATATATATATATATATATATATATATATATATATATATATATATATATATATATATATATATAATCTCCCTAAAAAAATAATATATATTTAAAATACAGTTTGTACCCATTTAAATCAAGTAGACTATCAAATTCTAATAGCCTACAAAACTCTCAAGGTAGACCTAGGGTTTTAATAGGTTTATAAAATACAATTTTCTCTAAATTGGATACAAGGGTTTACCACATCTAAGCTAAACAAGAATTTCTACAAAAAAGAGAATACAAATAACTTTCTTTTGAATGTCTCAAAGAAAACAACAAGAATAAACCTAGTTCAATTATTTCAAGCATTTAACAAACAAAGTAATCCCAAAATTTCAACAGTCAAATTCTACATAGAATCCTGGTAGGCACGAGGCAGAAAATCTTTTTGAAAGAAAAAAATTACATAGGATTCAAAAGCCTACTTCCAATCCAAGAACAATCCGAGAAGAAAAGAAGAACACAACCCACAATCCAAAATTCCAGCTTTCAATCAAATTCCTTCAAAACCAAAACCAGAGCCAAAACCCATCTCCCTAAAACTTGTGTATCTAAAATGACCAAAAAGGACTCATATAGAAAACCCAACAAACCAAATTTTAAACATGCAACTCACAATCAGGAATAAGAACTCAACTGTTAAAAAAATAATAAAAATAGTTAACTCATCACAGAAATGAGAACTCAACTCCAACCTCGTTTATATCAATCATTTATTTAATTAATAATTCCAATTCATGCAAATCACTTAACTTTTAATCTTCAACATATAATTCAATTTTATTAATTGAATATGCAAATTTAATTGCATAATAATATTTAATTAATCAATTAATATTTTTAGCGTATTAATAATATGCAAATTGATAAATAAATACCAATTCATTAATTTATTAAAAATAATTATAAGTAATCCTTCAGTTAAAATTCTCAACTCAACCTTATAATTTAGAATTGATAAATCAATTCCTTTTAACTAGCACTAGGGTGACCCCACAATAGTGGGTTACACTTTTTTGCCTGAATGGACACTGAACTCTACATTTAAAAAAAAACTTTCACTTTCAGATTCTTATTGTCGCTAAACCTTTACAAATCGGAAGATGAAGTGAATTAGAGTGTTTTAGGTTTTTTTGTCTAGATTCTAAATATATTTTTAAATCTTTTTTTGGAGTTGATTTGAATCAATTTTTCTTTCTCCCATGAAAAGTGGCATGTTGTTGAAAACATCATTTTCAAAGGGTGACACTATTTTTGTAAAGTATAACTTTTTTTTAAAAATAGATATTAATGTGGTTCTTTAAAATTTCATTTTATAACATCCATATCTAGAACCTAGAATTGGTTTCATGACTTTATCACTAGTATTTCATATTTTATTAATGTTTAAAGTTGACTAAATAGTAATTTTGACATACATTGTTTCTGTAACTTGTAACTTGTGCATTTGTCCAATTTTAATTTTTTTTTTGATAGAAAGAAGACTTCAATACTAGGGGCATTGTCATTTTTCAGAATTTTTTTTTCTCTTTTTTAGTATTTTTTATTGAATGTCAAACATAGAGGTTTATATTTGGTAAGAAACCTACATTTGACTGATGTCAAAAAACATGAACATAATCAACTCAAGATTTATCAAATTTATAACAATTAGAAAGATTGTTTTGAGTACTAGTTCCATGCAAAAGGGTGTATCCTTAATGTTTCATTTGTGCCCTATAATTGAGCCCCAAAGCTATGAAATGTTCATAAATTTGTTGGCCTTTGCAAAATGGGTCTAATCTAGAAGTTTTGATAGAAAGTACTTTTGATCCAAACTAATAGGTTTTGATCGAAAGTACTTTCTATCGAAAGTACTTGAGGTTTTTTGCATGGTCAAAGTCCTAACTCAAGTACTTTCGATCGAAAGTACTAATTGACTTTTGATAGAAACCTGGGTCGACCAATTTAGTGAATTTTTAGGCTAGTAACGATCTCATATTAATTAACATTTTTTGGCCTTATTTTGTAAATTTGAATGTTGCAAAATAATTTGTATTTTGGAGAAGGAAGACATTTGGAAGTGTATTTTTTCAAATTCTAGTGAAGTCATTTTGCAAGGGAAAATGATGGTAAATAAAAAGAGAAGGGTGAATAAGACTACACAAAATTATTTATCGAAGACTGAACAAAGACTATGCGAAGAAATACTAGCAAGATATTATCATAGGAAAAAAGGCATGTCTCTTTCTACTTCTCTATCTCTTTCTCTCTTTATTTCTGTGGGATTTGAGCAATACAAATCCACAAAACCCGAAGATCACTTGCATACAAAAACTTGTTACAAGGAAGTAGAGACAAAAAGAGGGCAAGGGTTTGACTCAAAAATATGAAGAAGAAAATATCCTCAATTAATGAATGAATTAAATGTACAATGGATCATCCTTATAAAGGAGATCAAAAGCCTTGAAAGGCAAACCCTAGTGCATGTAATAATTAGTTTAACTATTACATGACTAATGCATGCAAGTTTATATTTAAAACAACTAGTGCATGAGTTTAAAAAAGCTCGTGCATGTGTGTTTAAATATAAACAACTAAAGAAAAAGAGTTGAAATCTTAAGAAGGGAGTAAATATTAATTAACATAATTAATACTTTACTCTAACACCCCCCTTAAGATGAGCAACAATGCAGCTACAAACAATGCAAGAAGAAAGCAAATGAAACTACAGTGCTGAAAACATAAAAATGGGTCTCGACAACATGGCCTGATGAGGTACCCATGTACAAAGGAGAGTCTCTATAAAGTGGAGAAATAGAGAAAATCACATGGGAAAAACTCTACTCCAAAAAGAGACAAAGACTAATCTGAAGGACTAAAGAAGCCTCCAAAACTAGGAATGTTCTAGAAAATAGGAACAAGAATGAACATGTAGAACATCACTGAAGCAAAAGGATACAAACTCTGTCAAAAAGTAACTGCTGATCTAAAGATCCTCCAAAAAAATATGACCAGGTAGAGAAGACTGTAATTTGCATGAGTGCCCTCAAATGACACTACTCGAATCAGGAGGCAAACAAAGGCAAACACCTGAACTCGAAGATACAAATGGCATAAACACCAAAAGCCTGAAGAGCTGATCAATCAAAGTTGGAAGAGTGCATCCAAAAATAGGAAAGAAAGAGTGTCTATATGGTAAATGATCCATCTCACCAAAATGCATAGGTACCTAGCCACTGCATCCACCTAGTACATAGGAACAAATACTGAATACATAGCTCACACTATCAAACCAAGGAAGCAGAAGAACGATCAATAGAAACAACCCATAATGCTAACAAGAGTGAGGTGATAGGTACACTGAAAAGAGTGCCAATAAGAACTACATTATGAAGAATCAGGAACATCGAAGGTGTATAGTGTAATCACCTAAAAATGGTCATCTAGACTATTAGCCCCTTTTGCTAAAATCATCAATTGCTTATTCTTGATCAAGTCCTGGTTCTATCATTTTCGATTATTTTCTATGGGCTAACCATCTTATCCTAAAGTCTTTATTTATTTAAAATGAATTTCCTCCTCTTTTATTAAATAAAAAGCCCCCACTTTTCCTCTTATCCTAAGTTGCACAAATAAAGCATTATTCTTATTTTTAAAAAGAAGAAAAACACTTTTTGTCTCATATGGACACAAAAGTCAACTTTTATTTTCCCATTGGAGGATACTTTTGCACATGGATTTCTCCTCTTTGATGCTCCACCATTGATTAAATTTTTTTCCTTTTAATCTCCATGGTCCATTCTTTCTCATTTCTTATAAAAGGAGAGCTCTCTTCTTCATTCTAGATCCTCAACTTTTTATGCTAATGTTATGCTGCAGGTTTTCTAGGTCACTTTGGAGTTTTTAAAGATTTGGAGCATTCTTGGCTTTTGCATCTATATGCTATCATAGTTTCATTTCTTGCATTATCATAGCATTCATAGCTTCATATATAGCCTAGTTTCCTTTATGCTTTAGATTACTTCATGTAGCTTAATTAGGAGGCTTTGTAATACTTGCATATTTCCTTTCATAGCATAGCTTGCATTTCCATTTCTAGCATAGTTGCATTTGCATTTGCATTTCCATTTGATTCTTGAGGATATTGGCATTCTTTCCCTTGTCTTCATTTGAATCTCCCATTGCATGGTTTACTAGCAAGGTTATTGGCTTAATAGCTCTAGTTGAGAGCATTCTTAACACCCTTGCACTACATACCTAGGGAGCTCTAAATCAATTTCTCAAGGTTTCCAATCCATGGATTGCCTTGGAAGAAATGATTTAGAAAAGTGCACTATTTACTATTTACATTTTTGGCACCCACCGTGGGGTGATACATTAGCATTTTGTCCTTTAATTTATGCATTTCTGTCAATTTTTCGGCAAGTTTTTAGCTCAATTACGATCTCTAGTTTTTTTTGGCTCAGAGTATCGTGTGATACTTTCAAATGTATCGTGCGATAGTTCTTTGTATACTGGCGCGATACTTTACCAGTTCAAAGTATCGCTAGGATATTACAAGAAGTATCGCTCGGATACTTTACCCCATTTTTTTAGAAATTTTCACATACAGTATCAAAAATTTAAGTGTGATATATCATTGGAAAGCTCTTTCCAAGCCTAATCCAACCATGTTGGTTTCATTTTTGAATTTTTCCATTTGATCAGCTATTTTACTTGCAGATTATCTGATTTTGGATGTGCTAACCATTGTGGGGGCTAACTAGTTGTGATTGTAGGTGCTCTCATTGCTTGAAATATTTTGCCAAAAGAATGCATGTCAAAGCTTCAAATGCACAACGGCTACTAACAGTTTTTTTAGGGCTGCCCAAAGCATAAAAACCCAATCAAGTGCTTGTTGTTTATTTCATTTTCAAGTGTGGCAATTACTAGTTGTTTCATTTCATAGGAACATAATGTCTTGTTGTAGGAATTCTTGGGTGGTAGGAGAAGTATGCTCTTCACCCTTGTGGTGAACCAAAAAATCTTGACCCATCTTTTGATTTTGAAAGAAAGAGGGTAATTGAACATTTTATTGGTGTGTTTGGGAGAAAACTTTGAGATAGGGGAGTATGCTCTTCACCTTTGTGGTGAAACAAAAACCTTGAACCTCATAAGTTGATCCACTCTTTGTTTAGATCTTTAGGATCCTTTAGTGGGCCTGCTCTTGAGCAATCAAGAGGAACGACCCAAGTGGGGACAAGCTAATACCAAGCTATTCCAACCCACTATAATCTCAAGGCTATCAAGGACACAAAACCTTGGTAGACGTAGTGCTTGTCTTCGCTTGATGTGAGTACTTGTGGGATTGTGACCATGAGGAAAGTATTGAGAAAGAATGCTTAAGGTACTCTTGAGGCCACAAGGTAAGGAGTCCCTTTGGGGAGAAAGAGGGGTACTACGAATGGAAGCCCTTATTAAGAACCATAGATAGAGGCCACCTTATTTTTCCACTTAGCTTCTTGGTGCAAGGATTGATCCAAGTGGACTAACCTAGATCACCCCAAGATTACTCACCATATGTGTTCCTTTGGTTGTGTCTTTGGCACTTCCATGACAAAGCCAATATCTATTGTGGGCAACCACTTTGTGTGAGGCAATGGAGCATCAAGTTGTGGGCCAAGTTGTTAAGTATTGAGCCTTGTCATTTTAAGCTAGAAAGTGCTTGAAGTGTTCTCATTGTGCTATACCTGTGCAAACGTTCTCAAACATCAAACATCACGGTAGCATTCATAAGGTTTTTTAGTTTTGATATCACAATTGTTTGTCTTGGCAAGGTTGCTTTTACCCTTGTTTCAAGTGTTTGAAGACATGTTTGATCCCATACTATTTGCAAACCTATCAAATTACTATTGTCATTGTGATTGAAATTAAAAAAATCAACCCTCAAACCAAAAATTTTGAGCAAATAGTCCCAAAAATTGAGTTTTTTATGTTCATTGGTCAAAGAATCGTACAATTCTACAACAGTATCGCACCCTGTGGAGAGAAATATCACGCAATAGTTCACCCTTGCTAGACTATCACCCCGCCTACTTGGAAAGTATCACCCGAGATTATTGAAAACTATCGTCTGGTTTAAGGTGAAGTATCACCTCGCTATAAACTATCACCTTGCTTGCCTAGAAAGTATCACCCTGAGTTATTTTATTGTCCTATCACTGTTGCAATTTGGAGCTTTTACACTTGCATTTTAACCTGCTGTAGAGTGTCTTTTTCTATTCTTATCTAAAGTTGGTTTGTTACCTACATGCTTAGGATTGTTCTAGACTAAAACAAATGAGCTAAAACTATTGGATTTGAGCTTATCGAATGTCACTTTTGATCACTTGTCAAAACACAGTTACCTATCTAGCTACTTGCTCACATCTAGGCTTGTGTCAATTGACTGCTGTAAGTTCTTGAGCACTTTGACCAGCCATCTCTATTGTTCTATCTCAACAAGTGATCATCATTGGCTTTCACTTATCTCAACATCTAAGAAACTTTGTCTCATTTTATTCGTTAAATAACATTTTTTTCATGCCTGTTACAACTCGGTCTCAATTTGAACAAGGGAGTCACCCTCCATTCAATTATATGCAGCTACCTTCTCCTACTAGATGCTCATGAGCACGTGTTAGCAATGCTAGTTCTAGTTCTAAGGATTCTAAGGCCACCCCATGGTACAAAGGAGGCTTTCTCTTTTCAACATTTAAGTCCTCCAAAAACATAGACAGTGTCTCACTCACTCTCACTGAACAAGAAAAGTTCCGCCATTTGCAAGAACACTTTGAGCACAAGGACAACCAAGCACGCTTAGACAAAGAATGCAACCAAACCATAATGGATGCTGCTAGGTGCATGGATTTTAGAGGAATGAATCATGAGCAACCCGAGACTAGTAGTTATGAGCATAGACCACTTTTTGGTACTAATGGAAACTATGGCAACAACACGCCACCTAGATCTCCTCTGAGATGAACTTTTGCTGTACCTTCTTCACCTCCTAGACCACCTCCCTCTCACCATGAGGAAGAGGCCGTTGATGATATTTCTAGTGAGGATATTATTGCATTTGAACAAGATGAGGACTCCCAATGAAAGATGCTTAAGCTTTTAGAGCGCAATGGAGACCAATATTTCCAATATATAACTTCTAGAGGATACAAGCTTCCTCCTGGCTATGATGTCAAACAAATTTTCCAACAAAGAGTACCAATTGAATTGGAAGTCCTTCAGGAAGAACTATGTCAGACAAATCAATGCCTTACCCAAATGGCAATAGAACGAGAGCCTCTAAAGGTCTCTTTTGTAGAATCAATTTGTGCTCTTCCTTTTGATAAAAGTCTATACATGGTCCCATTTCCTAGGGATATTGAGGTTCCTAAGTATGTTAATTATGATGGAAATGGTGATCCCCATGACCATGTGCATCACTTTTACACTCTTAGCATGGACTTCCTTCATGAAGACACATTTTTGCTACGATTATTCCCTCAAAGCTTAAGAGGATGAGCTTTAGAATGGTTTGTAAAGTTGACACCTCCTTTGAAGACTTTTGATGAGTTAGCTATGCACTTCACACAACACTCTTCGTACAACATCCAACAGCCTATCACCATGATAGATCTTGGTGCTTTGAGGCAAAACCAAGGAGAGTTATTTTCCACTTACTTGCAACGTTGGAGGTCATTGTATTCTCGATATCCTTGTCAGCTACCTGAAAGGGAAAAGATTGACATTTTCATCAACACTCTTGTTCCTGAGCTATATTATGATCTAAGGAAACAACTGTTCTCCTCTTTCAATGACATGGTTGAAAATGCATATTAGATTGAGGATGTGGCCATCATAAAGGGGGATATTGTTATTAATAAAGATACTAGAGGCAATGGCAAAGACAAAAAAAAGCCTTGGAATAGAAACAAGTATGTTGTTAATGATGGAGTTGTAGATGTCCCTAAAGCTAAAGAGCCTGCTTTCAACCTTTCTAATGCCATCTACACAGCAAAACAACAAGAAGTTGCCAATGCTCAAAATGTTCCTAAGCCTTAGAATGGAAACAAACCTAAGAAGCAATTTCGATGACGGGTCTATACCCCATTGGCTGAACCATATGATGTGATTCTTAAGACTTCGGTTGCCAATAATTATCTTACGCTTCTTGAGAAAACTCGTCCCTATGATCTGCCAGTTAAGCCTGATTGGTGGAGAGAGGATCATTACTGGCACTATCATAGAAACAAGGGATTCAAGATTGACAATTGTTTCACACTTAAAGATGCTATATAAGATCTCATTAAGGGAGGCACAATTCTCATAGATGGCTTAGTTAAAAATTCTGATCACATGGCTTTCAAAGATCCTCTACCTAAGTATGAAAAAGGTGAAACCTCTCAAGCACATAAGAAGAATCATGATGCTAAGATCAACTATACATATACTTCTGATTCACCTATGATCAACATGGTAGAGACCATTGAGAGTGTTCTTATGATGAGATCTCAAGATAATAATAAAGCTAATCATGGTAAGCCAAAGTTGGTCTTGCAAACACATGGTAGTTCATCTTCCCGAAGTGAGGCACTGAATGCTGTTACTAGGGGACAAGCTAAACTGGTCCTTAAAACTACACCTGATAAAAAAGCCTCATCTTCCAAACCAGCAGTTCCTTTAGCTTTGTCTAGCTATGATCTTGTCCATCAATTGCAACGGACACCCGCACAGGTATCTATTTTTGAGTTGCTTGAGCTATCCCCTTTGCACAAGGAGATCCTTAAAAAGGCTTTGCGTATAGCTAATGTCCCTAATGATATTGACCTAGATAGGTTCCAAGCTATGGTCAATCACATCTCATCACCTCATTATCTATCCTTTTCTATAGAAGATGACATATGTCTTAGCCACCCTCACAATCTTGCCTTACATATTAAAGTTATGGTCTACCACACCCGAGTCCGCCGAGTCCTGATAGACAATGGTGGTGGGTTAAATATTGTCTCTTTCAATGTCATACAACAACTAGGTTTGTCATAATTTGCTGTCGATCCTAAGTGGAAAATCACTATAAAAGCATATGATGAAGTTGAAAGATCTTCCGAAGGTCTTGTCACGCTGCCTGTTCGAGTGGGCCTTGTCATAAAAGATATTATGTTCTAAGTATTGGACATCCCACTTGCTTATAACATCCTTTTGGGTCATCCTTGGATCCATGACATGCAAGTTGTGCCTTCTACATACCATCAGTGTGTCAAATTCCCACATAACAGAGCTGAAATTGTTATTCCAAGGGATCATTCTATTGCTATTAATGCTCTTGCTATTGCTGAAACATTTGTTCCTCATAAAAAACCTTCTAAAGATCCTACTACATCCCTGGTTGATTTTGAGAAAACATTTAAGATGATGAGCCTTGGTATGATTGAATACATGCTGGACTCTATTGCTGCTATGCCTACTTCTCCTAGATCATATGGGAGACCTTTTGATAAGATGAAGCCTTCTGCTTCTGCCATGACAATTTTTGGTAATTTTGTTCAAGCGTCTATACCCCTAGAGGCAGAAAGAGAAGAATAAGCTATTAGAGAATGGATCTATAGAGATGAAGAAGACAGTACCATTATTGCTACTCCTATTTCTCCTAAGTGCTATAGTAAAGGCTATAAATTTTTGCATAAAATGGGCTATCAAGGTCAAGGACCTATAAATGATAATGGACATGCCCTAGTTGAGCCTTTGAGTCATACTAATGGCCAAACCTCCTAGATTACAATAGGTCTAGGATATGGTGCCAATGATGACCTCCCTACATGTTCTAGAAATGCTCCCATGATTAGTGATTCAGACACAGATATAGATGAGTCACCATTGCACACTATGGCTCAAATGGGAGACAATCTTCCTTCTAATTCACTCCTTTGGGGAGAAGAACACATACCTGCTGAGGACACAACTCAAGCCACTACACCTAGAAGTTGGCAACGTAGGAATATTTTGCGATTAATGAAAAGAGGAGATCTCACAAATAATGACATTGAAGCTTCTACTTCTATAGGTCCTAAACCTTCTTGGTGCAAGCATCCCAGTAGAAGCGTAACAACAGATTCAAATGAATATGAATGGGATACTCTCTTTGATGGATCTTCCTCAGTGGATATGGAAGTGGATGTGGTTCATACTTATGGTGACCAACCCATCATAGTTGATGAGTCTCGCGTAGGGTCTGATGAGTTTAATCCATGTATTGCTTTAGTGGACCACACTGGTCCTTCTATGACAAGTCTAGATCTTGACACTTTTGGAGCTTACCCTATAGGCTCAACCTCTCTTGTCACCAGAGATGACATCCCTCGCATAAATGCTATTGAACCAATCACTTCATTTCATCTTGCAAAATCAAATCTCATAGCTTGGTCCACCCAGGATCAACATGCCATTGAACCTATTACTTCTTCCACCAGTGAACTAGCAACAAAAAGGACTGAATAAAAAATCAAGTATCTCAATCATCAAATCAAAAGAAAAGAGAAATTGTCAAATGGTGAAAACCACATTATGGCGGTATCTGAACCTAAAAAAAGTAAAAATAAAGACCTGCTAAAAAATGATGATTATCAAATAAAAGATGACAAGCTGATTCTCTACAAAAAAATGGTGAACTTTTTCAAGAATTATTTCACCTCTGTCATATTTCAGGACATTCCTAGAGCTCAGATCAAAGCTGCTAATGCCCTGGTTACTTTGACATCCATTTTACAATTGAAAAAGCATAAATCACGCTTTAAGTTCCTGGTGGAAGAATTACACTATCTTGCTCATAGTCCTTACACTGCCATCATATTTTCCTATCTCCAAGATCATGTTATTCTTAAAAATATAACATGCAATATGAAGCACCATCTCATCCATCACGCCTCACAATTCACCCTCGTCTCTGGTGACTTGTATAGGAAGGGTCTAGACAAAACTCTCCTTAAGTGTCTAGAAATAGAGGAGTCAGACAAAGTGCTAGCTGAAGTCCATGATGGTATATGTAGATCACACTTTAACAATCTTGCGCTAGCTTGGAAATTGCTTAGGGCTGGTTCCTATTGGTCAGGGCCTTGTATTATCATAGCAGCATTTGGGTCCAAGGCCTATTAGTTATCTACATCAGAGGAAGCAGAGCTTACCAAGCCTATCAATGTTCTACAATTGCAGAAGTTCTATGCCTAAGGTTCTTGAGCTCTTTGTATATATTTTTATTGATCCTGAAAAAATTCCAAAAAAATTCATATATGATGTTGAAAAAATCCTAAAAAGCATAAAAAGTACTGAAAAAATGAGCATCCTAGTGAAAACCTTGCAATAGGCACTTTGATGTCTGACCAAAAAAATAAAAAAAGTCAAAAAATTCAAAAAAATAGAAAAAGTGCCTTGGTGAAAACTTGGAAACAGGCGCCTTGGTAGCAAAAATACAAAAAAATTGAAAAAAGTCCTAAAAAAAAAAAACCTCCAAGTGGTGAAAACTTGGAAATAGGCACTGCTTGAGACCCTTGTACCTATGTCTATTAGTCTTGCATGGCACTCCTTCACTCCACTTATCACTTTGCCTCTTCTAGCCTGGAATTGACTCTTGTCTTAGTCTAGGGGGCATACGTTGTTCTAGCTTATCTTGGGTCTCTTTGTGCGTTCGAGTTTCTTGGGCAACTTGGTTCCAATGATGTTTTTCAACACCACCCCAATTGTGTTTTTCAACACTTTCCTAGCATTGAGTGTTTCTCAACACTTATCAGATATCCTATCTACAGTCTCAAATGATGCAATATCTCCCATTGGCAGATGCGATACTCAAAGTTTGACTCTATGACCTACACACACGCACTTAAACACTTGACTCATTGAGACTTGTTTGACTTTATTTCTTTGTGTCCTGTCTATGATGATTTCTTTGATGAGTGTTCTTTCCCTAAGAATTTTTTGATGATTCATAGCTAGAAGACTAAGGGCATGAGGACATGTTTTATTACTTTTTCTGCTTGTGGGTATATTTTGTTGATCTTGGTTGTCATGAGCATTTATGCTTGTTCCACTTGACTCTAGGATTTACAAGGTATTATCCTTGACTATTTCTGCAAGTGCATGCTTATAGTCATCTTGACTTTCTTGTGTCTTGATGTGAGCATAATCTTGCTATATCAAACTTAGGGAATCTCACTGCACTAGTCATCTTGACCTATATGTCTTTGGTGCCTAGGTGGGATTTCCACATTCCTATCTGATATAGATCATATTCAGATCGACATAGTTATACTAGTGTGTATTGTATGGTCTTGCGATGCTACCAATAATGCTCAATGATGATTATTAGAGTCTAACAACTTTGTAACCTTGCAAGTAAACCACTTTTCATAGTAGCTTGCATTTTTAGGTTCATGTTAGTTAGTTTTGCATCTTGCATATGGAGAGAGCTATCCTTTCATCTTTCATGGACCTATCAGTCAACTGTGCTCCCCTTTCACTTTTTCCTGATCATGTCTTTCACTTCTTGTCTTTCATATCCCATCCTTTTCTATTCATTTTGGGATCGAAACTAAAATTTGAGTTCACCTTGATTGTCAAAATTGCATTTCTCCTTCTTCCACGTAGTTGGCTGACCTTTTGAGGCTTGATCCTTTGATCTTCACTGGGGCATCCTTTCCTTCTTCATCTCCATCTCTCTCACCCTTCTAGTCTTTCATTCATTTCATTTCATCTCTCTAAGGTCTTAACTGGGGCATATCTTCACTAGTTGATGGTTATTCTGTCATCTTTCATCTTCGATTATGATTTCTAGTGATTGGATCACGTTGCTCTTGCTTTTTCCTTCCCTCTATCTAATTTCACTTTTGATCCTGAGGGGGAAGACACATCATATCTTATTGGCTATTCTCTAGAGAATATGCTTGACCATTCCATTTGCTCTGATCGATCTATCTTTGCGCTTGACATGTTAGTTCTCATCTCGAGTCCTGATACTATCTATCTCTTTCCTAAGTGTTTAGTACTGTCACTACTAGGCTGACCATGCAGGATTTTCTATCTCTCTCTACACTTCATTCTTTGGATTCAGTTCTCTATCTCTATTGCCTTCTTGGCTGATCTATTCTTTGATGTAATGTGTTCCCAAATCGATCACACATTGGTCAAAGAGGGGAAAATGTAATCACCTAAAAATGGTCATCTAGACTATTAGCCCCTTTTGCTAAAATCATCAATTGCTTATTCTTGATCAAGTCCTGGTTCTATCATTTTCAATTATTTTCTATGGGCTAACCATCTTATCCTAAAGTCTTTATTTATTTAAAAGGAATTTCCTCCCTTTTTATTAAATAAAAAGCCCCCACTTTTCCTCTTATCCTAAGTTGCACAAATAAAGCATTATTCTTATTTTTAAAAAGAAGAAAAGAATTTTTTGTCTCATATGGACACAAAAGTCAACTCTTATTTTCCCATTGGAGGATACTTGTGCACATGGATTGCTCCTCTTTGATGCTCCACCATTGATTAAATCTTTTTCCTCTTAATCTCCATGGTCCATTCTTTCTCATTTCTTATAAAAGGAGAGCTCTCTTCTTCATTCTAAATCCTCAACTTTTTATGCTAATGTTATGCTGTAGGTTTTCTAGGTCACTTTGGAGTTTTTGAAGATTTGGAGCATTCTTGGCTTTTGCATCTACATGCTATCATAGTTTCATTTCTTGCATTATCATAGAATTCATAGATTCATATTTAGCCTAGTTTCCTTTATGCTTTAGATTACTTCATGTAGCTTAATTAGGAGGCTTTGTAATACTTGCATATTTCCTTTCATAGCATAGCTTGCATTTCCATTTGATTCTTGAGGATATTGGCATTCTTTCCCTTGTCTTCATTTGAATCTCCCATTGCATGGTTTACTAGCAAGGTTATTGGCTTAATAGCTCTAGCTGAGAGCATTCTTAACACCCTTGTACTCCATGCCTAGGGAGATCTAAATTGATTTCTCAAGGTTTCCAATCCATGGATTCCCTTGGAAGAAATGATTTAGAGAAGTGCACTATTTAGTGTGTACACATAGAAAGCACAAGCACAAATAAAGATACCCTAAGGCTAATGTCATGGAAGGAACACTCACTTGACAAAGGTAGATGACAAACATCAAACCCCCCATGGCACTTTATAATGGAGTGTGAGTACAAATAGCACAAACATGTTCAAGATTCATGCAAGAAAGTGACACTTTATCTTAGTGCATGTGCATAAAAGAATGCTAAAAAAGTGAAGTATACACTACTCAAATAAGAGAGAAGGCTACTGAAACAAAAGAACAGCCTAAGAAGAGTCATCCCTTAAAGGAAAAAGATCCCAGGACCTGTAACATCCAAGATATCCACCAGAGTGTAGAAGTGCAAAAAATTGAATAAAATATACCTAGATTAGAATATGGAAAAATGACTCATAGAACTAGAAAGCTCTCAGAAAAAGCTTTCCAATGATATCTCACTTTCCCCAAAATGGAACATTTGGCTTTGACAGTAAAAAATAGCATCAAAAAATCAAAATAAAAAATTCAAACCTCTAGATCTGGATAGAGCTCGGAACTAGCTTTCCGACGGATATCTCATTTGCCTGATTTCGACATTGTATGCTCAAGATATGAGAAAAATGCCAACTGGTGTGCGAGAGGGCTAAAAAATGGTGCAAATGATGATGATGCATGCTGACATCATCAAATGATAGTCTTAAATTTGATGGCCAAATGGTCGTCGCCGCCAAAAATGATATATATATGTATGTATGTATGTATGTATGTATGTATGTATGTATGTATGTATTTATATATATATATATCTGTGTGTGTGTGTGTGTGTGTATATATGTAATATATATATATATATATGTATGTATATATGTATGTATGTATGTATGTATGTATGTATGTATGTATGTATGTATATATATATATATATATATCAAAATCACATGTGCACCTTGAGATTTGTGCCAAGCCATTTGGATTTTTGCCTTGATTTGCATGCCAATTTTTTTGTCTTGATTTGTGTGCCAGACAACAAAAATTTTGCCTCATTTTGCATGCTAATCTGTACAAATTTTGCCTCGATAAGCATGCAGATCTGTATAATTTCTACCTCATGAAGTGTGTCAAGCTTATGGTACCCAAAAAAAGGCCCCAAAATGCAAAGTTGTCCAAATTGGATGTGCCTTATATCAAAATAAGGGCTTTGGGTGCTGCGAGCTCAACAGTGAGGTCCGTTTGAGCTCAAAGTGCACCAAAATTTAGAGACCATCTAATTTCAATAATAATAAAAAAAAGGCCCTAATCTGAATCCTTCAAATGCAAAAAAGATGTAGCAGATTAGGCTCTGATACCATGTGGGATTTGAGCAATACAAATCCACAAAACCTGAAGATCACCTACATACAAAAACCTCTTACAAGGAAGTAGAGACAAGAAGAGGGCAAGGGTTTGACTTAAAAATATGAAGAAGAAAATATCCTCAATTAATGAATGAATACAATATACAATGGTTCGTCCTTATAAAGGAGATCGAAAGCTTTCAAAGTAAAACCCTAGTTCATGTAATAATTAGTTTAATTATTACATGACTAATGCATGCAAGTTTATATTTAAAACAACTAGTGCATGAGTTTAGAATAACTACTGCATGTGTGTTTAAATATAAACAACTAAAGAAAATGAGTTGACATCTTAAGAAGGGAGTAAAGTTAATTTAATTAACACAATTAAATTAATACTTTACTCTAATAATTTCTTAAGTGGATGGTTATGACTTATCTCAATGAAACATGCATCCATAATATTTCAATACTAAATAAGGCCAATTAAGATCTAACATGAGTAATAAGACCTAATAGGACCTAATAATTAATATTTCACCTTATAAGACCCTTAACACTTAATAGGATCACTTAAGACCTATATGACCCCTTAAGACCAAATAGAACTAATAGGACCTAATAGGACCTATTAAGACCTAACATGTCTAATAAGACCTAACATGAGTAATAAGACCTAATAGGAACTCTTAAGTCCTAACACGAGTAATAAGACCTAATAGGACCCCTTAAGACCAATTAAGATCTAACATGTGACTAATAAGACCTAATAGGACAAATAAGACCTAATAGGACCTATAAGACCTAATAAGACCTAATACAACCTAATAGGAAGTTAATAAGACCTAATACCTGACTAATAAGACCTAATAAGACTTATTAGATCAATTAGGACCAATTAAAGCCAATTAAGACCTAATAATACTTAATAAGACATAATAGGACCCTTAAGGCCTAATAGGACCACTTAAGACCTAATAGGTCCGCTTAAGACCTAATTGGGACTAATAGGACCTATTCAGACCAAGTAAGACTAACATGACCAATAAGAGCTAATACCTGACCTATTAAGACCAGCTAAGACCTAATAGGACCTATTAAGACCAATTAACCCCAATTAAGACCTATTAGAACATATTCCGACAATTAAGACCTATTAAGACCAATTAAGATAGGCAATAACACCTATTAAGACCAATTAAGACCTAACTATTGGAAATTTATTGGAAAGTGTGATACTAAGAGGGGGGATGAATCAAATATCAATCAATTGATCCATTTTGACATAAACAAACTTGCAAAGTATAAGAATTAAACTTAACACTGTAACAAATCTAATATCCTAATCATCATCCATGAAAATAAACATAACACAATGATTTTGGTTATTTTGGTTACCCAGAAACCCTTGAAAGGTAAAACTAGGGTGGGGATGACACCCACAAATCTTCACTACTGTAGTATTAAAGTTTTCATGTTAGGGCTACAAGTTTGATCACAAAATATGATCTACCCTATGAGGGGTCTACTTTGTTAAAAACTTTGAGACTTATACAATCTACCTTGCAAAAGGATTTGAAAACTTACAACTAAGTAAGCACTCAGTTAAGAGATTTACTAAGGTTTGTTAAGACCACACTATTAAGAGATTTACCCTGATACACCTATTAAAATGTCTCAGTACCTGATCATTTAGTTTTCACTCTGATGCTGATTACAGATCTTCTCCTTACAGTATATATTTTATCTCTTCTATCAAATATGTCTATGTTCTGTCCTTCACTGCTTTGCTCTATTATGCTCAGTCACTGAACTCTATCTCTGATCATCAAAATAATTCTATTCTCTAAAATTATATGATCTCCTCCATACTCTTCTCTTCATGATAATTATTGTTACTACATTTTAGGGTTAAGATCACATCTTATATAGACAATTAAATTTCTCCAAGATTTAAGATCTAAGATCTAGATTGTCTCCTTTTGCTGCTTAACATTTCCCTAATTCTGATTGGTTCCATGTGTTAGATAGGGATTAATGATTACAATACAAGAGCATAATCACCTATGTGATTTCCTCAACAAACAATAAATGAAATATGAATGTCATAAAAAATGATTTACCTAAGTGTTTGTGCCATAACAAACACATATGTCAATTCTGTCTTTCTCAACATTTGATATCTCTCATACTCGGTATTCATTGTTCTTTATACCCTGGTTCTTGACATTGACATCTTTAAATAACTTGGAAAAACCTGACTCAACCAATACTAAAGTACTCGGTGACCACTATTTTACTCGGTAGTGACTAATGCTCAGTAAATGTGCAATACACATGACTTGGCCTATATATGATGACTCAGTCACAGTGATGACTGACCAACATTGCCTAGAAAATGACTAAGTGTAAGACACTAATAGAAAACAAAAGTTTAGGGATCAAAAATCTCCCCCTTTTTCATTAGTGACAAAAACGCTTCACCATGACATTTTCATTACATTTACAAGAGTACTTAGTACTAACAAAAAAATGTTTACAAAATAATCCTTGTAAAACTTAACTCGGTCTTCAATTTTTTTTACATATGTACACATAAGACTTCCTTATTTGACATATAATTGAGTACATATAAAAATTTACAAAACTAGTATGTCATACCATTCATCTTTGTCTTCTTCATTCTAATTCTGCTTTCTGATATCTCACATGTTGTTTCCCCTTGTGACTTTTCATGTCATGCCACTCTGATTTCCCCCTTGTTTTTGTCACTTGAAGTTCTTTGGGTGTAGGGATCTTGAAATATTTGTTCAGAAATGGTTTGTGAAGTTGCATGACCATACTCAATGCATTGTCCCAACTAAACATTGCAGACTTCAAAACCTTGGACTTTACCTCTATCTTGGTAGCTAGGTCAACTAGGCTCTCGACAATAGAAAGATGGGGATCTTTCTGAACTAATTCCTTTGCCTTAACTAACTCTCTTTCCATAGCCTCTAGATGAGGTGTTAACATAGTTTGAATGGAGAGTAGTATAGCTCTTATATTACTATCATTAGCCACCAACTCAGCTAATCTCCCTTGAGCATGTAGAAGCCTTGTAAAATGCATAGAGCTGGAACTTGCATCCATACTCAATGAATGACCTATAGACTTGATATCTAATTGTAGCTTGTATACCAGATCTTGGTTGTCCTTTGTAAACTCTTTTAAACATTGCACAATTTCTTGTACAAAGAATGTGCATTTTTTACAACTTCTTCTAAGTTTGATATTAAGGTAGAAAGTTCTACCTATTTTACTGTAATTTCTATAGAGACCTTATTAAGTACCTTGGTCTCAAATTTCCTTTCTAACCACTAAAAAAACTTGTCATTAGCCTCATTTTTATCATCAGTCACTTTCTTGACAATGTGAACAAGTTGTTCTAGAATAGGGTTAGAGTCATTTACATCAGTCATATCAAAAGTATTTATGAATATACCTTTTATTTCATGAAGCACTTGCTTTTGGTGATGTTCCCTTCTCATTTCTTCCTGTTTTCTCTTCTTCTTCAGTAGATCTTGCAAAATTTTCATTTGATCATAGGTCAAGTTATCTGTGTCCCATTTAGGAATCATAATAAATTCCTTGAGTGTCACCTGTAGAGTAGGAGATTTCTCCTTCTTTTTCTGTGACTTCTTCATAGGTTTTGTACCACTCGACATCTGTATAAGAGATTTTATTGCCTCTTGCTCCTTAGGCTCTTGAATATCCTTGGCTTTCTCTATCTCTTTCTTTTCCTTTTCCTTTTCCTCCACATGAGGACTTACTACAACCAATGTAGACTTTTTTTCTTGTTGTTTACTTATCTCCTCGGTAGATATAGGCTTAGGTGAAATTACGAACTTATCTTGTTCCTCGGTAGTAGTACTTTGGCCGGCTAGCAGATCAACTATAACTATATGTGTACTAGAAGTGGTAATGTTAACAATTGATGTGTCCTCAATTTGTGGATAGTCTTGAACTTGTAATAACACCAGATTGATGCTCGACAGAGATGTATCTTTGGCTACCTCAGCTTAAATTTCTTCCTTGGTCAATACATTATTTTTCACTGGAGTGTCCTCAATGATATCAACAATGGTTATTTCAGCTTTCTTCTCACACTCTCCAGTCTTCTAGACTGCTTCCTTTTGAATTTGATGTTCACTTAAATCCTCTTTATTATCTAATTCAACTCCCATAGATGTGCTTGCATCCTGTTGTGCACTCTTATTAATTATAAGACCAAAAATGATCTTACACACCTTTAAGCTTTGTTGAAAAACATCTTCAACCTTGTGTTGAAGGATAGAGTATGCCCGGAGCTTGGGAACCAATCTATTCCTGCACTACTCCATGTAATTTTGAATGTAATTAGGGGATAAGTCAGGTATGACTTGAGCAAGAGTGCTCTCCCTGATTTTCTTATCTGTCATAAGGGCATATTCCCATTTCTATGCTAACCTTTGATATAACTCATCAGGAGTAAAATTTCCCAATTGAAGTGGTGTCATCTTAAGTAAAGAGAGCATCTCAAGAATTGCTTATTCTACTCTCTCCTTATCCTCAATACTCATCTTCTCAAATCTTATTTGTTTGAAGCCCACTAGCCAACAATGCTCTTGATGTTGTGGCATATTTTATCCATAGTCGATGTTTTCTTTTGTGATGGTACCTTCTTTATTTCCTCATCACTATCGGTCTCCTCATAATCCTTCTCCAAAATGGGTTTTATCCTTGGTTTCTTTCTTATTTGGCTCAACACTGTCTTAGGCTGAACTATTTTTATTTTCCCTGATGCAGGGGATTTATTTTGTGTCTTGACAGCTACAACAGAGGTTGCACTAGTTCTTGGCCTAAGTAATGGTGAGGAGATGGGCTTTAGTTTTTGTATTGTTTTCTTTATGGGCTTGGCAACTGATGCCTTCCTACCTTTCTTTTCTACCACTTTCTCCTCCTCTTCACTTTCACTTGACTCACTTGACTTATTCTCTCCTAATCCTTGAGTTATTTCTAGAGGTGCATCTACCTCTTCTCCTCCTATCATCTTCTCAATTTTTTTCACTATCTTTTTCCTTTTTCTCTCCATGGTAGCAGACTTTAATCCCATGGTTATATTAGCCTTAGCTTCCTCATAGGTTCCAAAATGTGTGGCCTTCTTGTCAACTTCCTCAACTAGTAGGGTTGTGATTGATGCTATTGTTTGATCAATGTTTACCTCATAAGGTAATGGCATTAGCCATGATACCCTCGGTATTACAGCTTGTGCATATGTGTAGTCAGTGTCTACTAGAAAGCATATGTCCTGATTGTACTTCTCCACTAATGACACATGAATTCTACTTCTTTTCCTCATTTTATTCTTAAACTCAACAAAGTAGTTCTCCATAATGCTTTCAAAATTGTCACCTAGTTGATCAATAAAATCTTTAACCTATACTATAACTGGTCGATTCTTATCCCATTCTACTCCTCCAACAGTAGGAAAATTTTTCTGAATGTAGAAAAATAAACAAACAAATAGGGAACTGAACTTATATATAGAATTCTTTTCTTTTTGGATTGATGTAAGATTCTCGGCTAGCTATGTCAGTTAGAGCTCGACAAGGCCATATGTATGATCCTTCTTTATTTCTTCCAAGCTTGGTCCACTTCCATGCATGGGAAACTATCCAACCAAATGGACTGATAAAATTTGTGTGCTATCACCCTTATTGTGAATTCAATTTACAAGTCTATGATAGTAGAGATATTCATGCCTCGCTTGTTCCATACTGCCTAGGTGTTTTCTTGTATTTCCCCCTTACTTTGAAATCTCATAGTTTTCTTTCCAGGGAGCTTAGGGTATCCAGTTACTTGGTGAATCATATCTTTGGTGATTTGGACTGGTCCATCCTCCAACAAAATTTTCATATCATGTATCCTACTCAATACAATCTTGATCCACTCCACTTTGAAATTTTGTAGAAAATCAAGGTCATGAACCAACCCTTGCTCGGCAACCTTCTGGTGTTCTAACTTCAACAACCAGTTGTTGCATAGTTTATCATACACCTCTCTGAGTTCATAATCACTGATTTCTCCAATCTTACACATGTAACATTAATTAATGTCATTGATCATTAAGAATTTATTTGGAATTGATGACAGGGCTCCAATCAGATCTCCCATGATTGCACTTTCCCGAATGACTTGAAAATTCTTTGGCTTACATGCCTCATTCCTCACTAATTGCACATTGAACACCTCTTTTCCTTATTTCTTCATTGGAGTAGATGATGATGATGCCATATATTTTAACTTAAGGGGTTTGAATACTGAAAATATTTACTCAGTAAAATACCTTGCACAAGTGTTCTTTAGATATTTGCCGATAGAACACTGTGAAGATTTTTGCAAATCGCACTTAGCACTAATCAAATTGGTTACTCACTCTTGAATCACTCTAAAAAAGTTCTCAATTTTCTGGTGAAATGAAATAAATGGTAACTTCCTACTTTACAAACTTCAAATGGTCAGATCAGTGCTTCATTAAGTATCTGTACACTTTCTAGGTGAGATACAACTATCTTAGCAATCTCATGTTAAACTTGGTCAACATAAGCTCGGTCAATACAACCATTTGGTTACAACTCAGTGTACATCACATCTTGGCTATCATAGGTACTTGGAAAACACTAGTGACTCGACCACTATAGACTAGAAAACTAATGCTCGACATCAAATATGCAATGTAATTATTTTCTCAAATCTATCCTAATGCATCTTAATCTATGAAAATATGGAATTTTTCTCAACAAATGTTAGGAACTTATGTAAGGTAAAACATTATAAGATTTAGTTCCATACATACCTTCTTTTCTTAATTCGAAGTAGTGTGATCACCTGATCCATCAGATTGGGTGACCTTAGGCGCACTAGCTTTACTATTGCTTTCCTCTTCTTTCTTCTTCCATGTCTTGTTCATCTAATTTCTTAACTGCTCAATAGTTTCTTCATTCTTTCTTTGATCACTACTCAGTATGTGTGCTTTTCAATATTTCTTTAGGTGACCAATCTTATTGCATTTATAGCATACCATACTTTCATTTATCCAACTCTTGGATTTACCTCTGAAATGTGTCTTCAAACAATTTTCTCCAATGTGACCATATTTTCCATAGTAATGAAAACTGTACCAAGTGTTTTAGTCCTAATTGTATGTATTACCCTTCTTCCCTTCTTAGGTGATTTGGTCTATTGCTTGGATGACCACTTGGGTTTGTATCTACACTCAAATTCTCTATGTCCATATTTTTGATAGTTGAAATAGTGTCCTTGAAATTTAGTTGAGGTAGGTGGATTACTAACCTTTGTCCTGCATTCATGTACCTGATGTCCATGCTTCTTATAGTTAAAATAATGTCCATTTAATTTTAGTTTAGTATCAGAATTTCCATGTTTGCTTCTGCAGATGTTGGATGTATGTTCTAGATTTCTACAGTGATGGCATGTGGGCTTGTTTTTCTTTGGTTTTCTCTCCACTCTTTGATGATTCTCCTTCCTTAGTGGATGATAAGTGCTCATCATGTCCAAGTCTAGATGTATCACTAGATCCTCTTAGTGACCTTAACAACTCTTCAAAGTATCTTACAGCTTCATTAGGCTTTTTCATCCTTTCATTGATCTCCTTTTCAGATATCAGTTCATTCCTTAGTTGATTGTTTTCTAATCTTAGATTGGTTATTCCTACCCAATTCTTGATTAACTAGTAGCAATTGATTTACCATGTCTAGTTGATTGTTTGTCAGTCTTTGCATGTCACTTTTCCTCTCATCAAGTCTCATTGATATTTGTCTTTTATCTTTTTCAGCCATTGTCTTATCTTTTTCAACTTTCTTTTTCTATTCTACAACTTCATAGAGTCTTAAAGATTGTATTTCTTGTTCTCTCTTTAAATTTTTGATGTCCTTATTCAGTATGTTTTTTTTCTCTAGCAGTTCTTTTATGTCTTTGTCACTTTCTACAGAGTTGCCACTATCAAATAGTCTAGTAGTATCCTCTTCTTGATATTGTGTTTCATTCTGTTGAATATCTATTTCTCTTCTCTTGTGTAAAGATTTCTCCAGTTCACTTCTGGTTGCTTCAAGTTGTTGTAGTGCAAGCTGAATGTCAATCTTTTGATTCTCTATAATATTTCCCAACTTATAGACTTCCATCTCAAGATATTTATCTCACAAGTGGTTAGAATTCTTTAAGAGACTAAGCTCTAATACCAATTGTTGAAAATCTATTGGAAAGTGTGATATTGAGAGGGGGGGGTGAATCAGATATCAACCAATTGATCTATTTTGACTGGAACAAACTTGCAAAGTATAAGCATAAAACTTAACACTGTAATAGATCTAATATCCTAATCATCATCCATGAAAATAAACATAACACAATGATTTTGGTTACCCAGAAACACTTGAAAGGTAAAATTGGGGTGGGGATGACACCCACAAATCTTCACTATTGTAGTATTAAATTTTGCATGTTAGGGCTACAAGTTTGATCACAAAATATGATCTACCCTATGAGGGGTCTTCTCTATTAAAAGCTTTGAGACTTGTACAATCTACCTTGCAAAAGGATTTGAAAACTTACAATTAAGTAAGCACTCGGTTAAGATATTTACTAAGGTTTGTTAAGACCATTTTGTTAAGAGATTTACCCTGATACACCTATTAAAATGTCTCAATACCCGATCCTTCGGTTTTCACTATGATGCTAATTACAGATCTTCTCCTTATAGTATAGATTTGATCTCTTCTATCAAATATGTCTATGTTATGTCCTTCATTGCTTTTCTCTATTCTACTCAGTCATTGAACTCTATCTCTGATCATCAAAATACTTCTCTGCTCTGAAAGTATATGATCTCCTTCATACTCTTCTCTTCATGATAATTATTGTTACTATGTTTCAAGGTTCAGATCACATCTTATATAGACAATTAAATTTCTCCAAGATTTATGATCTATGATCTAGATTGTCTCCTTTTTTCGCTTAACATTTCCCTAATTCTAATTGGTTCCATATGTTACATAGGGATTAATGATTACAATACAAGAGAATAATCACCTTCGCGATTTCCTCAACAAATAATAAATGAAATATGAATGTCGGAAAAAATGGTTTACCTAAGTGTTTGTGCCATAAAAAACACATATGTCAAGTCTATCTTGCTCGACATTTGATATCTCTGGCACTTAGCATTCACTGTTATTTATACCTTGGTGCTCGACATTGAAATCTTTATATAACTCAGCAAAAGGTGACTCAGGTAATACCAAAGTACCTGGTGACCACTATTTTACTCGGCAGTGACTACTGCTCGATAAATGTACAATACACATGACTCGGCCTATATATGATGGCTCGGTGCAGTGATGACTGACTAGCATTGCCTATAAAATGACTAGTGTAAGACACTAATAGACAATAAAACTTTAGGGATCAACACTAACATGTCTAATAAGACCTAAGAGGACCTCTTAAGACCTAACATGAGTAATTTAAGACCTAATAGGACCCCTTAAGACCAACTATGACCTAATAGAACCTAATATGACTAATAAGAGGACTAATAGGACCTATTAGGACCTAACTTGATTAATAAGACCTAAAACCTAGTAACCAGACCTAATAGGACCCTTAAGAACTAATAGGACAGGTTAAGACTTAATACCTAAGTAATAGGACCAATTAAGATCAATTAAGACCAATTAAGACCTAATAAGACCTAATAGGACCCCTAAGACCAAATAGGGCCCCTTAAGAGTTAATAGGACTAATATGACCTATTAAGACCAATTTAACCTAACATGTGACTAATAAGACCAATTAGGACCTATTACTTGACCAATTAAGATCTAATAATACCTACTAAGACCAATTAAGACCTAATAAGACCTAATAGGACCCATAAGACCCAATAGGATGACTTAAGACCTAATAGGACCCTTTAAGATCAATTAAGACCTAACATGTGATTAATAAGACCTAATAGGACCTATAAGATCTAATAATAACTAATAGGAAGTTAATAAGACCTAATACCTGACTAATAAGACCTAATAGGACTAATAAGACCTAATAAGACTGATTAAGACCTAACATGTATGTCTAATACGTCCTGACCACTTAAGACCAATTAGGACCAATTAGGATCTCTCTCTCTATTCTTATTTCTAAGAGATATATATATATATATATATATATATATATATATATATATATGTATAGATATATATATATATATGTATATATACATATATATATATATATATATATATATATATATATATATATATATATATATATATATATATATATATATGA
>BSBK01012140.1:0-96125 GCA_027943335.1 Chamaecyparis obtusa | reverse complement strand
AATTTCTAGAATCTTCTTATTTATTACTACTAACTAAAAAATATTACTTAAAAAATGACCTCTAACTAGTTTTGAATCCCACTTCATATTACATAGTGGAATTAATTGAGTCACACTCTTTTACATTTTTCTTCAAAAATAATTTCAAATGTTGTATAGCCTGATCTATAATAAAAATATATTTGCACACTTTAATAGTCTATTCATTCCAAAAGCAATTAAAGAATATCATTATGAGCAAAGGTAAATAAAAGTTAACATGTATCCTATTTAATAACAAAAGTACATAATAAGATCCTTTTTAGACACAATTGACCAACTTATCATGACAATAAGACTAAGATAATTTGACACTAGAAGAAGACCAATTGATGATTTAGAATACCAAAACAATATCTTATATTAGGTAATAGAATGGTACAATGATCTTCCATTTAGCAATATATTTTATAAAACAAGATCTTTCAAGGAATGACTTCAACCATAATAATTATAAACAATAATTATATTTAAGAATCTTAAGAATAATAAAAATCTACTTTCAAATATAATAAAGTAAAAAAATAAACTCCACAATCATAAAAGAATTGTGATTACCTCACTATAGAATCATATTACCTTATTTTAAAAAGAAAGAGAGAGAAAGTAATACAAATAGAAAAACTTGTTGCATTAAAAGAGAGTAATAGAAATGTAAACTTTTTTTTGTATTGAATGCATTGTTGAACATTGGTAATTGATATGAAAGGCGTATCAATGTATTAAGAGAGGTGAGACAACATTGTTATTCATATGCAAGGTGACATTAAAAGTTGTATGTAATAATTACTAGCACATGTATTGTTAAGAGGTGTAGTGGATTTGTCCATGAGAATTTAAATGTGTGTTAACAAAATAATATTTCATTGTACCAAAAAAACATTTTTTTTCATAAGACATTTCAATTAATCTAAGAACAAGAGATCTTTTCCAAAAAAAATAACACTTGAAAATCCATAAGAGAAAAGCTTATGCAATGGTTGTGTATAGTGACAATCTACCCAAAACATGAGAACCCTTTTAAAAAACTTACAAGAAAAAGGTTATGCAATGGTTGTGTATGGTGAGAATCGATCCAAAATACTAGACATCTTTTCTTAAAAAATGACTTAAAAACTCACAAGAAAATAAATAAATTTGTATGGTGGTAATTGACTCAAAACACAAGATGCCTTTTCAAAAAAAAAAACAGACTTAAAAACTCACAAGAAACAAGCTTGTGTAATGGTTGTGTATGGTGGCAATCGACTCAAAACATTAGTCACCTTTATCAAGAAAAAAATAGACTTAAAAATTCAAAAGAAAAAAACTTATGCAATGATTACGTACAGTGGCAATCAACTTACAACACAAAACACCTTTTCTAAATAATTTAGGGTTAAAAACCCACAAGAAAAAAACTTATGAAATGGTTGTGTTAGGTGGCATATATGTCTTCTCCAAAAAAAACCCACAAAAAAAAAACATATGCAATTGTTGTGTTTGGTGGAAATCGACCCAAACATAAGACACCTTTTCCAAAAATATTTACTTAAAAACCCACAAGAAAGAACCTCTCCAATGACAATCAATTTAAAACACGAGATACCTTTTCCAAATAACTTAGGCTTGAAAACCCACATTGAAAAAGCCTATGCAATGGCTGTGTATAACACAATACACATTTAAAAAAAAAAACTTAAAATCTACACGAAAAGAACCCTATGAAATTGTTGTCCATGGTGACAATTGACCCAAAACATAAGGCACCTTCTCCAAAAAATTTACTTAAAAACCCACAAGAAAAAAGCCTAAGCAATGGTTGTGTATGGTGGCAATTGACCCAAACAAGAGATGCCTTTTCCAAACAAATTACTTGCCAACTCACAAGGAAAGACCTATGCAACGGTTATGTATTGTGACAAGACATCTTACAAGAAAAAAGCCCATGTAATAGTTGTGTATAGTGACAATCGATCCAAACACACATATCATAAAGGAAAAAAACTTATGCAATAGTTGTATTTGATGATAATTGATCAAAAACACATTTTTTTCTTTAAAATAGAAAAAAACCTATGCAATAGTTGTAATTGATGACAATCTACCCCCAAGACACAATACTTTATCTAAACAATTTAGACTTTAAGTTTAAAACTTCCAATAGTTGTGTATGCTGGCTCCCTCATTTAATGTTGAGAAGTTGATCAATGGGGAAGCTATCGAAAACAACCTTGCCAACTCACTGGTTGTGTATGGTGGCAATCAATTTAAAACATGAGACACCTTTTCCAAATAATTTAGGCTTGAAAACCCACATTGAAAAAGCCTATGCAATGGCAGTGTATGGTGGCAATCGACTCAAAATGCAATACACCTTTTTAAAAAAAACAACTTAAAACCTACACGAAAAAAAACCCTATGAAATTGTTGTCTACGGTGACAATTGACCCAGAACACGAGGCACCTTCTCCAAAAATTTTACTTAAAAGTCCACAAGAAAAATACGTAAGCAATGGTTGTGTATGGTGGCAATTGACCCAAACAAGAAATGCCTTTTTCAAAAAAATTACTGCTCTCAAGACCTATGCAACGATTATGTATCGGTGACAAGACATCTTACAAGAAAAAAACTTATGTAATAGTTGTGTATGGTGACAATATCTGAACACAAGACATCATAAAAGAAAAAAGCTTATGCAATAGTTATATAATTGATGGAAAACACAATATTTTCTTAAAAATAGAAAAACACCTATGCAATAGTAGTAATTGATGGCAATGTACCCAAGACACAATACTTTCTCCAAAATTTTTTGACTTTTTAAGTTTAAAACTTCTAACAGTTGTCTATGCTGGCCTCTTCATTTGTCTACGCTGGCCTCCTCATTTAATGTTGAGGGGTTGATCAATGGGGAAGCTACCGAAAACAACCTTGCCAGCTCAGTGGATGTTGATAGTTAAAGTATATTTGGAAGGAGTGAAGCAGAGAGCATAAAGTTTTGCAGTTCCTAGGTGAAAAACCATGAACACAGCGGGGATCCCTCGAACCAACCAAAAATTGATGCTAGATGTGCGCCACTAGCTTTATTACTTGCAATAATATGTGAGCTAAAACCGACTGTTACTAAACCCCTTTCTCTCGAGACTCGGGAGTCGAAATAAAGTTAAGACTCGTGAAGCTCTGTTCGCCATGGAAAGTGCTTTGCAAGTGGCAGCGACTGTTCTCACCCTTCCATGTCGCCCCTTGTACGCGTTTTCTCATTTCAAAAACGTCAGTGACCCCACTCTTCCCCTATAAATTCATATTACAGCCTCAAACAAGAGGAAAAATTTATTGAATTTCAGATCTTTGGGCTTCCTTGAACTCCATGGCTGCAGCTTTAATCTCCTCCCTGTTCATCGCCTCCTGTGCGTTTATGATCCTTCCCGCCATTGTCTCTGCAAGGAATCATGATGCCTCCGTGCTTTTGAATGTCAGTAAAGTCCTCAAAAACGCATCATCTGTTCATAACAGGTCTTCTTTAGCATTGCCTCTGTTGTCTGTGTCTACAACCAATGCTTCTTCCCTTCTTGTCAATGCTTTGGTTAAGCGAACAAAATCTGCGCAAGGCCGAGCTTATTTCAGCTACAATGATGTCACTCTCATGACAGAAGTCACAGTGGGCAGTCCTCCACAGAAGCAAAAAATGGTTCTTGATACTGGAAGCGAGCTTTCATGGCTGAACTGCCAAATGGGTCCTTCTCGTTCCTCTTTCAATCCATCCGTTTCCTCTTCCTACGCCTCACTCCCCTGTAAATCCCCTGTTTGCAGAGAAAAAACGAAGGATTTCCCCATACCCACAAGCTGCGATTCCAAGCGGCTCTGCCACTTCACATACTCGTACGCAGACGGGACCGACATTGAGGGAAATCTGGCCAGAGATTTCATCACTTTCCCTGCATTCAAAATCCCAAGCTTCGTCTTTGGGTGTTCTTCATCTGCTCCTCTGCCTGATACGCCTGGTCTCATGGGGCTTAATCGTGGTGAGCTTTCTCTGATTTCTCAGCTCGGAATGGCTCGGAAGTTCTCCTACTGTATCACCGACCGCGTGAAATCTCCTGGTTCAGCTGGGCTTCTTCTATTTGGGGATTCCCCATTTGCCAAATACCTGCACTACACGCCCCTGCTCAGTATTTCTCTTCCCCTGCCCTACTTCAACAGGGCTGCTTACAGTGTCAGAATGGAGGGCATTAAGGTCGGAAACAAGCTTCTACCGATTCCCAAATCGGTGTTTCTGCCCGATCACACAGGCGCTGGGCAGACAATGATCGATTCGGGCACCCAGTTCACGCTACTTCTGGGAGAAGCCTATACTCCTCTCAGAGATGAATTTGTGCAACAGAACAGAGCGCATTTGAAGCCCATGACCGGCAATGTTGCCTTCTATGGAGCTCTCGATCTCTGCTACGATCTCCCTGCAAATCCCGCTCTATTCCCCCCTGTTACGCCCGTTACTCTGCTCTTCAACTCTGCTCAAGTCACGCTCGACGCCCACCATTTGCTGTTTCGAGTCCCTGAAGGCAATGGCGCCGCCATTCCCAAAGGTCGGGCGATTTACTGCTTCACGTTTGGGAATTCGGATTTGGTTTTCGTGGAGGCGAATATCATCGGGAATCATCACCAGCAGAATTTGTGGATTGAATACGATCTTCAGAATTCCCGGATTGGATTTGCGAGAGCTCGCTGCGACGTCTGATGTATGTTTGTTTAGTATCAGTTGTCGTACTGAAGAAAAGTCTGTTTTTGAATTACAGAGTACACTTTGTTTATGAATTACAGTGGGATGGTCATGGCTGTGCAGTGTAGATTGTTAGGTGAAGTCTGTATACCTGTTACCCCTCATGAAAGGGATAGAATCTCTTCAGTAGTTTGTATTTTGAATGACTGCAAATTATTGTATATTTTATGTATCTGATTCAGTTAAATAGTTTAAAACTCTCTGTTTTAGTCTTTCTGGAAGTATTTGTCGAAAGGTAAAGTCTAAAAATGGAGAAAATTGAATGGGGGACCAAATCTCTGGCACAACCAACCTGATTGTCGTTTCGGAGATGGGTTGGTTGGTGTGCAGAACATCTCGTCGCGTGAATGTATTAATTAAGGTGGACCAGCTCCAAAATGATTCGTTCCACAGATTCGGAAAACGCTGTTATGCAATGAACAGTGCATAGCACAAAGACTAGGTAATGGAAACATGGGGAAATGAGTGGAGTGGCTTAGGTGACCAGCTCTAGGGTTAGGTACTTCGCTTTAGAATTTTCGTTTCTTCTTTTGTTTTTCATTGGAAGCTTTTCTCATAAAGTTCAATACGAATACGGCAAAGACTAGATTACCGGATATTGTCCAGGCAAGGAGCAAAATCTGATCAGACTTTTTCTTTCATTTGAAAATGAAACTGAAATTCGAAAAATGAAATTGAAATTAGAAACATGAAATTTTCAGTTTCTAGATATAACTGTGTTCGGAATTTGATTTTGTTTTTACCTAAAACTACATACATTTAAATTAAAAAATTAAATTAAATATAAAATATAATAATTATAATATAATAAAAACTTAATAATGTAAAATGTAGTGGAGTGTATTTTGCTTTGTATTTTTATAAAGATATTTTTTTCTGTTATCAATTATAATTTGCAATGATGCCGTCTTAAGAAATTTATGATAAAATATTCAAAAGGAAAAAAATGTTTTTTTTATAACTGTTAGATTTTCACAATCCATACATATGCTATATCAGTTTCTCCATTCGATTGTGTAGAGTTTTTTATTATAAAAAAAAGGTATGGGATCATACTACATGATCCATCATTAGGATGCAAGAGCAAGAGGAACATAAGATGGTAGGTTGCAGATCTAGCAAACAATAAAAAGAAGAGAGAGAAGGGAAAAGGAAAGAGAGAAGAAAGGTACACTAAGATTGAAAAATGACCAGACATAAAAGATGTCTTTTAAGACCAAATAATAAAAAAATAAATATATGAAAAAGAGAAAGTGAAACTATACAAACCAAACAATGAAAAAAAGGTGGGGCATGCATGACTGCAAGGCAAATGCGTGGGAATAAAGTGCAGATAAATAAATGCCAAAGTAAAGTATAAACAGAACAAAGAAACCTAAAAAAAGAAATATTAGGATAAATAACTTATGCAAGAGAACAAAAAACATAATAAGGTAAAAAAGGGGGCAGAGCATTTTTTTATAATCAATTACTTTTGAAATACTTTATCTAATATTTGTGTTTATAGAGAATTTTATTGTTAAATAGATATATATCACTATGTAGACAATTAGTTTTGGGATTTAATTGTATAAGGTTTGTTTAGTATTTGACATTTTCTGTAAGAGTTTGTTCATTATCAAGATAGGAAAGAACTAGAAAAGAAGAATAATTCACTACTAAAATAGTAGAGAGTTGGAGTAGAAATAGAGGGCTAGAACAGTAGAATCCATCACAACAATAGAGTTAAGAGGGGTGGAAATAGAGATTTTCTTAGTCTCTATTATCTTTAAGGTAGACCATTTATTTGTGATTCAAAATATTAATTTTAAACAAATCTTTATCTAATTGAATCTAAAAGCTACATGCTTTTATTCTGGACTAAAAATTTAGTTGAAAAATTTTATTATAAAAATTAATGCCTTCAATATCATTTGGTGTTAAGGAATTAAGAGTATTTGTTTTGTCAAAATCATTCAAATCATTTTTTAATTGATCAAAGCTATATAAACAAGAATAAATAGCAGTCCAATAAAAGAGCACTGCAAATAGGAAAAAGAAAAAGAATCCAAAAGGGTAGCTACATAGAAGGAGAAGAAGACAATTGTCTAACTAACAACAAGAACGTAAACTGAACAATGAAACATGCACCAGTTACATATGAAATTTAAAGAACTTTTGAAGTTGGTCGAAACATCTAGCCTGTCCTTAATACATATGTAGAAACTGGCACATAATATCATCCAAACTCTTTCTGTAGATAGCATCCTTTTCCTTAATTTCGTTCAAATTCTTGTTGTAGGTAGCATCATTTTTCAGCTGAAAATACAAAGATGCGAATTGTAACATAATATCACAGTAATATAATCCCTTATAATTATTCACAGCTTTATACTTTAAAGAATTGATCTTTTAACATTCATTTAACATATAATTGACACTTTTTTGAATTTTATTCCAGTCTCAATACATTAAGATTCCCATAAAAATGAAATGTTTGTATTTTTTTTATTGTGAAGATATTTTTCTGGCAGAAGGAAATGTCCTGAAAAATTGACTTAACAGGCCAGGTCGACCGTCAAATTTAGACTCTGGCAGGTATGTCGTAAATACCGAGTTAGCCTGAACACGTGCGGTCAGTTTGCATATTCCGTGCAGTGAGTTTTAGGAGAGAGTTCTGACATTTTGAATGGAGCAAAACCCTAGGGCGCCCAAAACACCAGAGAGTGAGTCTAGACCGTCGATCGCGATGAGATATTTTGCCCATTTGGACGGTTTGGTATTTACTGTATCAAATTTAATTTTTTTGAAAAATAATATTTGGGATGCCAGGAAATAAGTAGAACAGGTAAATTTCGGTTCTTAAAGTTTTTGTCAGTGTAAATGGGTAAAAAGTTTACTGACCTTTTTCGAAACTGGAGTGGTGGGTAATAATAGTGCAAAATGTCTTTTGGTAGAAACGAGGAATCTTCTAGTATGTTTTTACTCGAAATAATTTGAGGGTGAGGTGTAAGTAAAAGTTGGAACATCGAATCTGTTCAGGAAGCAGCCGAATCCAAAGAGTTCAATAACACGCAGGCTCTCTTGGTTGATGTACGTTTTGTATTTAAGATCATTCAATTTTGAATTAATTTTAACAACTTAATTTAATCATATTTTTCAATTTGTTTTAATGCTAAGTAATTTGTTGGATGAGACGTTTGTTTTTATGTAAATTATGCATAATTTGAAATTGGTAAGATTTGCATTTGTAGAAGATATTTGAAATTGGTAAGCTTTGCATTTGTAGAAGATATTGTGAATAGACAAAGATTTTAGAATTCAATTTTGTATACAATTGTGATTTTTTAATGTTTCTAAGATATTTAAAAAAAATATATATACAAAATTGTTAATAGGCGTGAAATTGTTTGGTTCTCCATAAGCTCACAAGAGATAAAATCTTGTTAATCTTGTTGAGTGCAAAGGCTCCCACAACATAAGGGATGAGGGAGGTGATCCATCTTATATAAGAGAAAGAAATGACTTCAATAAATAGTTATTGTATACGAATGATATTTTCTTTTATTTGTTTGGATATTAATAATACTTTTTCTCATTTATATTAGTATTATAATAGTAGTTGAATAAAATATTATTTTCTATCAATTAATTGGGTCTAAATACCACTAATCTATCAATCCTACCAAGCTTTATAGAATCTCTTTTATAATAGTTCTAATACAACAATTTTCTTAACTAAAAATCTTATTGTAAAACAATTTAATCCCTATTCTATATATGCATAAAACATTTATATTCAAATCATATTTTTTGCAGTGTATTTGAATTATATAATATTATTAGGATTAAATAATATAGCTATAGTTAAATTGATCCATGTTTCATCACTAATATGACACAAGAACTTAGCTCTAAGTAAAACTTAAGACAAGATAGCAAATTTTGTTCTTGAAAAAACTTCATCAATAGAACACATTTAAATTGGAACATTACTAAAATGAATAATGCACCAGTGAATATCACCTAAATACCATAATATTAAGCAAATCAAATATTGATTTTTATGATTAATTTAAAAAATATAATAAATAATTTATTTATTTTTTTCCATAAATTTTTTATTAATTTTCAATGAAATATTATATAATCTTAAAATAAAATATTTTTATACTATACATTTTAATACAACTGAAAAAATAAAAATATTTTAAAATTATACTTTTTCTATTACAATAAATAATTGTATAAATGGTGCAACTTACATTAAAATTTGTGTATAAAAGAAGCATAGTTAATCAACAATAATATTTAAGTTATATAGTAAAAATAATCATACCTTTAAATAATAAATAGAAATATTTACCTATGAAAAGAATAGAGGAAAAAAAAGCAGCTTTACAGGCAGATAATTGCCCCGTTCTATACTCAAATTCATTTGGTGGGCGCCTACACATAATGCAGTACGAATTGAACGTTTCAAATACTGTCATCAGTACAAATTATGTTTTTTTCTTCTGGAAGACGTTTGAACATTGCCCAGAACGTACTTGACCACAAAATTAGTCTTCTCCTCCATTATTAATCAATGGAAGATTTCATGAAAAAAGTCATTTGTATATTATATTTAAAGCAAGTTAAACATTTGTATTTCTCTTAAAATTTCATATGAAAAATTGTACAATCAAATCCATAAGCACTATCAAAATCACAGTCACGGATTATAGAATTACAAATGGAGTGTTAAATCAAAACCCACTAATAATCTAATAATGATCTCACATTGATTTCGAATAAATTAACATTACACATGTTAGAATACGGTCCACATAAGATAAGATAAAAGCTGCTATCAACTGACACACTCTCCAATGAAAACTTCGTTGGTTTTGGTGACCAGCTGGACTCAGCTCTGCACTGTGGAACGAAGCTGCTTTCTATTCATATTAATTACATCTCTTTTCCTGTCAGATCACTCTTTGTTTTTGTTCAAACAGTAATTTCCATTAAATCAAAGATATTATATTTCTACAGTGATTTAATTTCGTTTTTAGATTTGATAGTGTGAGTTTTATCATAAAAATTTATATTCTATTTAATTTTTATATAGTTTATATACTTTTATATTGTTCATGACAACAGAGTTGGTAAACAATTTTGAATTTATTCTAAATTTTAGTTGATTATATTATTAATTAGAATAATATTTTAGATTAAATTACTTATATTCTAAAAGATCAAATCAAATGGTCCATGACCATTTATCTCTAAGAATGATCCTTCCAATAAAAAATTATAAAGAGTGGTAGGTATGAGAGTACAATAGAAACATCTATTAAAAAATATACCCAATTTATTTTGAGAAATTCAAGTACATAAAACCAAACCATTTAATCCAAAAGATTATTTCAATTAACTTAATAGATTGTGGAAAAAGGAAAACTCATATAAATATGATCATTTTAAAATCATGAAATGAGACCAAGATTGACAATAGAATTGATTCTATAATTTGACAAAAAAAAAATGTACTCTTCAATCTAAAAGATTAACTAGCAAATATAATCATATATCTTTTTTTATAGATTTGAGAATATCTAAAATAGCGTGTAGTCCGTCAGATCAATTTCATGAGATGTAACGATTAATCCAACATTAATGACAGATTGATTAATGGAATTCTCACGTACATTCACAGGTCAAACAAATTTTGAGTTAGAGGTAAATTAAATCGTTTTATTCCCATATATTTTTCAAATCGTACATTGAATTGGTTCAGTACTGCAAATCCGCATGCTATAAACAGCCAAAGATGGCAGATCATAATGTCTGCGATTAGCATATCTCTTTACGACATGAGATAATTAGCATCTATTTAATTGGACCTCTTTCCATTAAATTATTTCTCTGGTTTTATCAAATGACAGGCTCCTCCCTTCCGTAGTCAAAATACATTTATACTGTCTACTTATCGATTGCCGATATTTTTTCAATATTAACTGGAGACTGCTAAATTAACTTTTGTGCATTCCAGTGACAGATTTGGGTCGGTTGCTTTCACTTCAAAGAATTGATTTCTCTGAATTTACCCTGACACGTTTTAAGTACGGGCATTTTTAGGTTTTGAAGTGACAGTGAGTGAAATTTGGATAGTTTTCTTGCTAGTTCGTGCTTAGGAAGGATAATAAAAGCTGATTAAAGTCAATATTTTTTTACTTTTTCATGTATTATGACGTTTTCGATAATATTTATCGAGAAATTGTTATGGGCGGTGGGATATGCTCACCTTTTTCTTTAGTGGAATATTTATGAAAGATTATCATGCAGGGGGCATAGTATAGGAAAATGAGAAGGGTGAGGTGGCCCTATTTTTTGAATACTCCAACCGCACTAGATATATTACTTATAAAAGGCGTATGCTTTTAATTTGTATATGAGAACATAAGCACATGATGGTGCATGTAAGGCATGAGGTTCATAATTGTAACAATGTTCTAGGTACATGGTATATTAGACACTACCATGTGATCAATACCGGGGGCAACAAAATGTAATATTATAGTGATATTCAATAATCAATGAATGCTATGAATATCAAAAGTATTATAAGTGATGTGTATCTAGTCAAATGATAAAGCTATGATGACCCTTAGTGGCTATATAGATGTCATATGATAGTCACACTTAGATAGTCTTATAAGTACGTATAAGTAAGATATAATCATGAAGTTTTGTCTATAAATAATATCCCCCAACATGGCTAATAGGATAAATAGATCTAAAAGTATGCTAAGAAAGTGTGAGTTCATATGAGGATAAAATATTGAAATGAGCTAAGCATCTAGGATAAAGACATGATAAGAATCACAAACATTAGCATGGATTCAAAATAAGGATCATAAGAATTATCCATACAAACAAGACTAAGATCACAATATAATGTGACAAGAGTCATGTACAAAATGACAAACATAATACATATTATACTTGTGAGACGTAAATATAAGACAAATCATACCAATAAAATTATTAATTCTAAATACGTGTTATGATTTTTCTTGTAATATATTAGTTTGACAACAAAAAATAAAGATAATTTTTGCATTAAATGAAATAAATAGAGCAATATCGTACATTAAAATCATAGAATATCATTAAAAAGTATTCACAAGCTTCTTCAAGGGGGCAATGAAAAATATTCAATGGATAATCTTTCATGTCTTGCCAAAATTCTCTATTTAACCTAATTATATTCAATTCAATTGTCATTTTCTATCCATGTGGGATAGTTGTTACTTAAATTGATGAATTTTAACACATGCATCAAAACTTATATTATATTAATAACACCTAATTTGAAAGTAAAAAGTTATAGGACAATGGGGACTTAACATGTACCCCCTCAAAATATTTTCCCTTAGAACTTGGGATGTAGAAACCTTTTTCTAGAATTAGACTAACATAACCCCACATTACATCTTTAATACTTTTCTCACTGTTGTATGTGAATATTAGTGATGACTTAATTATTAAACTATCATGATTGCTTTTCAAGGATAAACTTAAGTTCGAAGAAAACACATCCTTTAGTGTTGAATTTTATAGGATAATCTAAACTTGAACATTGTTGGCGTAACTTCGTAACCGTATTACATTGTTTGTTTTGTATAACTACCATTCGGTAACTACAGTAACTGTCCTCAAACAAACTCCAAATTACATTGTATAAAGACTCCTTGATGTTGTCAAATATATCATCGAATGTTCATCTACTTATTACCTCTGACATTTGGTATTAGAGCACTCCTTGTTCCTGTGACTGTTAGGTAGTAAGATGACAAAGAATGTGAACATTTCCAATGCAAAGGGCATGCAAACCTTGGTTGAATGGATGTTATATGTTGTGAGGGTAGCGTAGGGAGATGTCCAACTTATTAAACGATTCAGAGTTGTAGTAAATTCTCTATTCTTCTATCTATCTATCTAGAGCAACTATTTGTTAATATGATTTAGAACAACAGAGACAGGGGGTGAATCAGTTGTTCTCAGGTCCAGATGTATGAATTTTTTTTAAAAACTCTTCAACAAATCAGATCTAATAACCAACAGCTACTCAATCATTACTGATTGCATAACGTAAACATATAACAGTGCAGTCCACTTATCCAATAGCATCTAACTTGTAAAACATAGAAATGTTCAAACCAAAACATTCACACAAGTATCAACACTAGGATTTATAGTGGAAACCCAATTTGGGAAAAACCACTTTGTAACATGTTACTATTATGTTCACTCTTCTGAAGTGAGCTCTGTGAAAAGCCAAACCTGTCAAATGTTACAAAGACACTGTTAGGTGTGACCCGATTAAAGGATTTAAACCACTCTGTTAAAAGTGTGCCTTGTTATAGGACTTACATACACTCCATTAGAATGCAACCTTGTTCAAAGGATTTATACCTATGACTGTTAGGTCAACCTCTATTAAAAGGATTTTGACTGTTACAATGGTTAGAAAGTAGTAGTAGTATTGATCTGAAAAACATACAACTCACTTTGCAAATATTAGATCCAATTCTGTACACATGTGCTAGCTTACTGACTGTGAACCTTTACCATCTCCATCACTGATTTTCTCAGAACTCTCTTCAAGCAATCACAACACTTCTCCTTCAGCCTCCTCTGCTTAGACAGTCAATAACATCAACAACACTTCCAACATCCACTTCTTGTTCAACCTCTAGCTTAGGTTTCCTTAATACTTCCTCTATTAGGTCAATACATATTTTGTCGCTTAATCTCCTTCGTAGATCTTAGGGTTAGGTTAGATTCATTGAATCCGTCCTACATTATGTTCTTTGGCTATCCTTCAAGAAATATCTCGAATCTCTTAATAGATTTACAATAAAATGTTTTACAGTGCATTAAATGCTTTCATACAATCAATAAATAAAGTCAACATGGTTTACATAAACTAAGAATTCAACGATGTCGGCTGGAAATCTGAATTCTTCCTCAAATGCAAAATACTGATGCTCGGTCAATACTGTGTTCAACTTCTCAGTCTTCACTAGAAAGCTCAGTCACCTCATAAACTGTTTCCTCGGCTAATACTGTCTTCCTCGGCAATTAGCTGGTGTTCGGTCAACACTGAATTTACTCAGCATATACTAGCTCGGTCGACACTAACAACACTCGGCTTAAACTAGATTTCTTCACTTTTTCTCGGTTAAGCCTACCAGTTTAGTCTTCATTCTTACTTAGATAAACAATACATTGTCTTATCATTGTGCCACATAATCAAGTACTCATTGAAGTATCAAGATAACTCAACCTTTCCTTAGGTGCTATTGTTACCAACCTTGCCTTACCCCTTAGCAACAATCAAATAGATATAGTACTTTCTTAAATAGCAACAGTCTTACCAGTTAAGGTTTGACATCAATGACAATACAACAATTGCTTCAATTGTAGTTTCCAACACTGTTGTCTTCTTGCTTTAGTTGAAGCTACTTGCTATTGTACTGCACTCTTTGTTCACATTCACAAACTTCATTGTTGCTTCAACTTTGGCGCTGCCTCAATGAACTAGTTGTTGCTCACACCATTCATTCTCATTGTTGCAATAACTTTTTCCATTTTCTCATTGTGGCAGAGAGGACATTGACCCACCAAAATAGTTCATGGCATAGTGGTTGGAGGAGAAAAAATTCTTCAAGAATGGTTTCTATCTGTGTAGAGATGAAGGCATGTGAGGTACTATATGGTATTCATTGCTAGCGCTCTAAATTTTGTGAAGATTTGGGTATATGATGAAAGCCATAAAAAGAGAAATAATTGGAAATGCATAGAGAAGAAGAATGCATAAATATTTGTGGTAGAACTATGATTAACTTGTCACTTCATGTAAGTACATATATTATCTGATTCCTTATAATACTCTTTTGTGGGTTTGCATTTTGTAAAATGGAGGTTCCATTGGATAAGTATTCTAGTTTTAATTTTCATATATGGAAAATGAAAATTCAAATAAACGATTTGGAGCAAAAGCTGTCAATGCAAAGTTTTCTCTAAAAATATAATTGTTTAGGTTCAAAATAGAAAATGGAATCACAATGTTGAACCATATAAGTAATTTGAGATCTTTCATTAGGAAACTTGTAGAGGTTAAGGCTCCTATTGATGATGATGATGATGCTAAGGTCATCTTATTAAATAACTTATCTTCAAAGTATAATAATGTTGTCTTTACACTTAGTCAAATCACTTCACAAACTCTAGAAGATATGATCTCAACCCTTCTAGTAGAAGAAAACATGACATAAGAAGATTTAGTAAAAGAATTTCAATTAGATAAAGCATTATATTCATGAAGTTATAAGAAATGACTAGATAAAAAAAGAGAGACAATAAATATTTTTACTGTAAGAAAAAGGGTCACACAACATGGGTTTGTAGAACTAGTAAACCAAATTTACCAATTTAATGGTCCTAAAATATTGTTATCACTATAAATTCACAAAGTTTTTGAAACTCATCTACTTTGTCTCCCTATTTGTGCCAATGCATCCCAATCAATCCTCCCACAAATCTCATACCATGAAAACTCATTATAATTGTATATGAACAATTCAACTATTCTTAGCATAGGCCACAACCTACAATTTTTGAAGACTACATGATTCTTTTATAACATTTTTCAACCATTTCATGTACCTTGTCTATGCCTTTACATTTATTTGAAAGCTTTTCCAAACAATTTGCATGCCTTACCCACATCTCCACATTTTACACACACACGGATGTGCGCGTGCGTAGACACACATTAATGAGAATAATTTTTAAATATTGAACAAAATAATTTTCAATGAATACAAATTAGCAATAAGTAGCTAAAAGAAAAATAATACACTAGCCTATCCATAAATACAAGGAAAACACAAGAAAGTAAAGAAAACAATTATTTCATCCATTAAATCACTCTTTGACTTACACGAAATTTATTACAATCTTGAACTTGTGCCACTTGCTACTTGATATGCTAGAGTTGATCCATGTATTTGACATTGTTCTTTGATAAGACCTATAATTGTGAAAAAAAGTAATCTAAAGAAATGAGTCAGAGTAAAGCTTGAGAATCATAGTTGTCCAATAACAATTACTCAAGAATACCATAGTACATCTAATTATCCAAACATACTTTATAATGACTTGTCTCACCAGATCAACAATCATATTATTATGCAAACTGATACACAAAAGAGCTTGTTTCAAATTCATCTCATGATAAAAGAGCAACCCAAAACATAAGTTAATTTTTCCTCACATGAGCAAAAAGGGCTTTTCACTCATCAAACCATGGTACATTTCAATCTATTTTCAGTAGGCAGCTTGTCATATACAATTTTTCAAGCCAAAATTTGTATTTCAAAATCAGCTTTTGATTTCCAAATCTAAGAACTTGTTATAATCCAAAATTTAGCACTAAATCTACACTTTCATTTAAGATTGAAATACAGAGAAAGAGACCAACCAGAATGCAATGAATATAAACTTAATTTAAAAAGAAAAATTCAAGTGACTAAAACACAACCATCTCCAATCTTTATAAAACTTCATAAAAAGTTCTATAGACATTAAAGGCTACACAAAAAATATTTATGAAAATAATTAGAATATACTAGATCTACTTATAATAAAATAAACATACCAATTTTATATTTAAAAAAAAAGTTTCTTAAGCCTTTTTCAACAAATTCACATTGGGTGTACATTCTAACAAAGTTTCTTGCAAATAGTGCATGTGCTATGTCTACGGTTTCACATTCTAGGGAAGCTACAATTACATTAAAAAAAAATCTGTTATCTGTCATGCACCTTCTCTCACATCTCAAGATATTAGCATAGTTCTTCAAGGCATTTTTTCAAGAAATCTAGGTGCCTCGTTCATACCTTCGCATTTTGTATGCATATGCCAAACAATTTATATGCTTCATTCACTCATTTATTTGTCCCTGCTTCCACCTTTTGCATACATGTCAAGCAGTCCCCACTCCTAATATTATTCAGTCTTTTGTTTGTGTTTGCACTGAATTCTTTTAATAGGGCAGTATTTCATAATGAACTGCATAACTACTGAGTCAGTCCGCAACCCTGCTTATATGTCTTTGGAATTGAATATTGTAGAAATAAATAGCAGTGCATATGCATTTGTCAGGATTGCGACGGCCATGTTCTAGTTTCCAAATCGCTACGCAAGCCCCCATCTTTGCTCTCTTACACTTTGTCAGATTTTATTACTTAGAAATGCAAGTGCAAGTAGTGGGGTTTTAGGTCGAATGCACTTGAGTATATATGACGAATTTTTTAGAATTTTTTCTGATTTGATCTTCATAATATGTCTCCACAATATTGTAAAATTGTAAAAAATTTGATAAAAATATATCGAATTATCCAGATTTATATTTTTACAGTGGTACCATTTTATGTGGAAAATAATTAGAACTCAATATTGTTTGGACTTTTCAAATATTTTAAATGTAAATCTATGCACGTTAGACTTCAATAGATTGTATGCACTTTCAAATGAATTGTCTAATTGCACTAAATCTTTAGTTTCTTAGATGTGTATTCATATTGAGTTTGTAGAGTTTTAAACTATCTATAGAATTCAAATCTTACGTATGAATTGTTAATTTTGTAATGTACGAGTGATTGAAATTCTATAACATCAATATAATGACACATTTGATGCACAAGTTTTATGACTCAACTTAAACACTTAAAATGATCAAATATTTTTTTTAATCATTTGCAACCAAAACTATTTGATAATCAATTATTTTTTACTTAATCACATTTAGACAACTTACATTCCTAAAGAATTCAAGACACTTGCTAAATAATTTAAGAGACACAGATTATGTAAAATGCAAATTCTTCTTTTAACATTCGAGACAAGATTACATGATCTTCATTTTCAAATGATTCTTTTTGCGTGGTTTGCAAATCACACAATTTAATCTTCATGGAGATAAATGTGGTTTTAGGACGGAGGACAACAATTTGTTAAAATGCACCATAAATTCCCTTATTCACTCATCTTATTTCTTTTGTATTTGGAAGAATATAACAATGATCCACATACATCTATGGTTGATTTGAATCTACATTGTAATAATTTATTTTTCAAATTGTTGCAATTTGTGATGCATTTATCTTACAAGTGTCAAACATTAGTCATCAGTATGCCCAAAAAAAATCTTATGAAGACATTTTCTTCACTATCTTCAGAAACTCGACATGCTACGGTGAAACCTCAATCTTGATTATTAACATCCTATGAATTTTCCCCAGAAAATTTGGTAATTTCTTCCTTGAATCTAACAATAGATTACTATATCAAGCCAAGTCCAAAGACTAAACTAGTTTATGCACATGTAGTAAACAAACCAACACCACATGTTATTATGAAAACATATAGTTGCTAGATATCTAGTTTCAAGAGTCACCAATCTTGATTTTAGGGAGGTCCTCCATATATCTAGGAACCAGACACACCAACAAATAAAAGTTCAAAGTCGTGTAATTCTTTAAGATAACTTATGAACACAAGTGAATTAAAGAAATTTAACTAAAAGTCAGTTTTGGTCAAACATATAGTTTAGTTCCCGATTAATTCTAACTAAAATAGATATAAGACATAACGTTTCTAAATAGAAATGTGCACTAGATATGTGTTTGTGTGTGTGTTGGGGGGGCGGGGGGTGCATCACTTTAGAGATAATTTAGGAAAAGAGAAATATTTAAAAAATGATGATTTCACAACTCTTGGTCATATAAAAAATATTAAAATATCACTTTATAGATCTATAAGTGTGGTTTTAAAAAATATACATTTTTTTAATAGTTTAATATGTTTGTGTACATACATGCATGCATGCATACAAGGTCATCAACCTATAAATTTAAGATTAATTTTCATGTCAAGAAAAACTACATAATTTATTAAAAGAAAGATGATGCAATATAAAAGATATTCCATCAAGATAATATTTTTCTACTTTAATTAAATAGTCAAGGATTTTTTTTTTTATATCTTGTTAAAATTGTTGTGTTTTTAATACATAAATGACAACATTTATTTATAGAAATTATTTATTGAATTAAATAATTAATTCATACATGAAAGTTTCAAGTTATAAATAAAAATAAAGAAACAAGAAAAGAAATTACTATATAAAGACTAACATTCCACTTAATCTATTCTTTAATGAACTCACTGTCTCTCTACTCTCTCTATTTTGGGATTCCTTCAAGCCTTGTCGACTCTTTCAGGTGAAGGTGGTGGTTGGACCCTAGTTGCAATGCTCGTGGTGAAGATTGGGTGTGACTATTTTAAGTGGACGGGCTTTGATGGGCTTGCTCTCTTTCTTCTCCCTTCATTATATTGGGTTCCTTCCTTTCTATTGGATTCTTCTTTCTTGGTTAAGCTTCCTATTGTGGTAGATAGAACTCCTATAGAGGCACATAGTTCTATGTTATTAAGAAAAAGTGATGTAATGTTGGTGCTATTGGTATAGTGTGGTTGGGATCGGTTGAAGAGTGGTTGGTTTTGTTTGGGTGTGGACATCTTTTGAGGGTGGACTTTGAAGCACTTACCCCCTTACCCTTCCTCTCTCTTTGCTAGTTCTTTTCTATCCTGTTGTCTTGGATTGTGACAGGTGTGTGGATCTTAGTTGTAGGGTTGTTGGTTGTGGTTGTCAGTGTGTTTCTTCAGAGGATGCACATTAGTGTGCTCATTGCCTTCCCCCTCCTCTCTCTGTTCTAGGTGTCTTCATACCTTTTGGCTCTCTATGGTGCAGGTGATGGATGGTTCTTTATTGCAGGGTTTGTGTTGGATTTTAGGAATAAGTATCTTAAGTGGTTGAGTGTTGATGTATATGTTTCCTTTCTTCTCCTCTCCTTGCGACTTTCTCCTCCTAATTTCTATATGCTTCTTCCTTCTTGGCTATCGGTCCTATTGAGGTGGACGAAATTTCTATAGAGGTGGAGTTTAGTTTGGTTAATAAGGTTTGTTTTCTCTTGGGATAGAACTCTCTTATGTTTCTAGTGTTGGAGATTTCATGCATATATGTGTTGACATTAATGTTTCGTCATTAATGCCAACATATTTCTTTATTCCTTGATTTGTTTAGTAAAAAGTTCTAAATCTGTTGGAACCCCTACGGTTACTAGTTTCAAATTGATAAATAATGATGATTCTCATCTTGCTAATAAAAAAAGGTATAGATCAATGATCGATGGATTGCTATACTTGAATCATACTAGACTGTAAATAATAAATGTTATTTTCATTGTTGCGAGATTTCAATCAAAATTGAAGGAATCACATGTTGCTTCTGTCAAGAAAATTTTTAGATACTTTTAAAAGGGACAATGGAATATGACCTATGATATCCTAAGGATGATTATCTTTGCTCAAGATTAAATTGGGAAAAAAATTGAAATTTAATTTTTCAAATTTTACTATGTTTTAGTAAACTGCATTTTTTAGGGTCTTCGGTGCATTTCTGGGCAAAAGTGGTGCATGGAAATGCCAACTAGAAGTTGTCATTTTTGAAATTTAACTCTAGCTCTTTTGAATAGCTTTCCAACGCATCAAACGGTTCACAAATCGGAGCTAGGACTAGAAAGTTATGCCTTATCCAAGTAGACCCAATTTTTATATATAGTTTTTTTGATAATTTTTGATAGTTTGAATAGTTTATTTGTAATAAATATTATGATGGCTCTTCATTTCATTTCCAAGGGATTTTGATGACCCTTGGGATCCATCAGACTTGTATAAACTCAAATATTTGAATAGAATGGATCAGTTTTTGGTTTGCAATCTAGTTCTCAATTTTCGTATTGAATTCTACAATACTGTAGGTTTCACACTAGGTATTGTAATCTAGTTTCATAAATCAGATCAGTGGTATTAGAGCAGGAATGCTCCTTTATGCCAATTTACAAAAGGTCTTCCTACCAAAGATTAGGATTGGATACACAAGATTTGTCAAAATACCCACCTTTGAGACGCACACGATCTAAGATGTCAGATGATGATGTTAAGAAGTTGGTCGAGGAAGCTTTAAATAAGCAACGAGAGGAGATGATGAGTCAATTTTCATGCCTCCTAAAGAATAAAAAACCCTCTGAATTAGAAACATCATTTTGTGGAAATACCCCTTTCAAAGTACAAGTTAATTTCGACATCCCAAATTTTGAAGGAAAGGTCGTATCAGAAGCTGTTGATAACTAGTTATCAAAGTTGGATAGATACTTTTCTGTAAATAATTTCTCAGATGTAGAAAAGATAACATTTGCTCTCCTCAAAGCTGAAACCCATGTGAAATTAGCATGGGAAACCAAAGTCGCAAATAAAGAATGAGAATCATTTGCTGAAGATGGTTTTGAAATTTCTGTTGATAAGAAGCCCACATGGGGAGAATTTGTGGAATACATAAAAGAAGGTTACCTTCCAGAGGATGTATATGAACAAAAATACATAGAGTGGCAGCTTCTTCGACAAAAGAGGGATCAGTCTATTCAAGATTACACCAATACATTCCATTCACTTTCAGTGAAACTCGATATTGAGGATTCAGAGAAGCATCAAATTTTGAAATATCGAAGTGGACTTCATAGGTATATTCAAACAAAGATGGAATTTTTGAATATTGAGACATTGGCAACTGCCTATAAATATGCTACAAAATTGAAGATAAATTCAAGCAGAAAGGGAAGAGGGACTACTTTGCAAGCAACAAGCCAAGGGTTGAAGGTGGCAATAAATTTGTAGGAAAACAGGTGACCAAGGAACCTCATTCAAATTCATCCAAGAACACATGATGGTCTACTAAAAAGACACAAAAAGACATGCATGTGGTGTGAGATGCATAAGTCCCCAACCCATAACACAAAGGATTGTCGAAGTATTAAAAATTTGATGATAGAGATACAAGGAGAGGAAGCTGAACCTGAATCGTCACCAATAAATAATTCTGAGAAAGAGGAGAATGATTCCATCATAGAAGCAAACCCATATGCCATAGTTGGAATTGCTAAAGTATTGCCCCGTGAAGATGAAGAGAGGACTTTTCATTCATAGATGTGGGTTGATGGAAAGCCTCTGCATTTTATTGTTGACAGTGGGAGTCAAAAGAATTTGATCTCTAGGGAGACAGTCAAAAGATTAAATTTGAAAGTGACAAGACACCCACAACCATACTCTATGGGATGGGTAAATGAGAGACAAGATATTCAAGTAAATCAACAGTGTCGTTTGCCATATTCAATCAAGCCTTTCAAGGATGAAGTGATATGTGATGTAGCACCATTGGATGTATGTGATGTCTTGCTAGGGCATCCATACATGTATCAGAGGCATGGGGTGTATGAGTCCAGGCCACGTAGTGTTACAATCAAGCTTGGTGGGAAGAGGTATCAAATACCAGAGGTATGTCCAACACAAACTACTTCTTTAATTAGTGCTAAACAATGTAAACGCTTGATTACTCAAACTGGAGCTTTTGTTCTACTCATGATTCACCCTGAGCAAACAAAGTCAGTTGTTCTTAATACACATGCTAAGGTAACAAAACATTAACAAAATCAGATGGATAACATTTTGAAAGAATATCATAGTGTGTTTAAACCACTAGTGGGAGTACCAACACACTGTCAAGTGAAGCACTCTATTGATTTAATCCTAGGCACACCGCTACCACATGAGCCAATATATAGGAGGTCAATTTTGGAAAATGATGAGATTAAGAGACAAATTCAGGAGCTGATTCAGAAAGGACACATTTGTCCAAGTGCTTCACCTTGTGGAAGTCCAATTGTCCTTGCTAAAAAGAAAGATGGGACATGGAGGCTTTGTATTGATTATAGAGCATTAAACAAAATCTCTATTAAAAATAGATATCCAATCCCTCGAATTGATGATTTGCTGGACCAACTTAGGGGGGCTAATTTCTTTACAAAAATTGACTTGAAGTCTGGATACCACCAAGTACCAATTGATCCAGCAGATGTGTGGAAGACTGCATTTAAATCTAAGGAAGGTTTTTTTGAATGGTTGGTCATGCCTTTTGGCCTAACAAATGCCCCAGCCACATTTATGAGATTGATGAATGATGTACTTAGACCATTCATTGATTCTTTTGTGGTTGTTTATTTGGATGACATACTCATCTTTAGCAGAACTTGGTCTAAGCATTTGTAGCATGTTGAACAAGTTCTTTCAACTCTGCAAAAACAAAAACTTTATGCCAACATTGAGAAGTGTTCTTTTGGTATGCAGAGTATTCAATACTTAGGGTATATCATTGATACTGAGGGTGTTCATGTTGATTCAGCAAAGATTCAAATAATCTGAGATTGGCCATCCCCTCAAAATTTCACAGAGCTTCGCAGCTTCTTGGGCTTAGCCAACTTCTATCACAAATTTGTGTTTGGTTTCTCACACATATCATGGCCTCTTAATCAATCACTAAGGGGTGGAGCACAAGAAAAATTTCAGTGGACAGAGGCTAAGCAACAAGCATTTGAGGAGTTAAAGAAAAGACTATGTTCAACACCAGTATTGGTCCTTCCAGATCTACACCAAGCATTTGAGATAGAAACAGATGCATCTGATTATGCTCTTGGTGCAGTACTCATGCAACATGGGCATCCTATTGCCTATCATAGTGAAACTTTTTTTGATATAGTACATAGGTACCCCACCTATGATAAGGAGTTGTATGCCATTGTTCAGGCCTGCAAACAATGGAAACACTATATACTGGGAAAGGAAACTATTATACATACAGACCATAAACCACTTCAATTCCTACAAACACAAGGGAAGCTACAGAATGACAGACATCAACGGTGGTCAGCCTATCTACAAAAATTTCACCTCAACATTCGTCATAAAAAAGGAAGCAGTAACAAGGTGGCAGATTGTTTGAGTAGGCCTCCAATTGTAGGTTTGACAATAGTGTTAGATTCATGTGGTCATCAATCATCAACTTGGGAACAACTATATGGTACTGACCCTGATTTTGCTAACATCTATGGTAATTTGGTAGAAGGAAAGTCTGTCCCTGATTTTCACTTGCAGGATTGGTTACTTTTCCATAATGGTCACATATGTGTACCCACTGAGGAATGAAAGAAAATGATATGGGAAGCTCACTACAGTCGTGTTGCAGGACATTTTGGTATTGGTAAGACTACTGCTATCCTTCAAAAGTATTTCTATTGGCCAAAAATGAAGTAGGATATCATTTCACATATACAAGCTTGTGCAGCCTGTGCAATTGCAAAGCCAAAAAATTGTAAGTTGGGTCTATACTTACCATTACCTATTCCTGATAAGCCACGACAATCTGTTTCAATGGATTTTATGTCTGGACTTCCAACTACTAGGCATGGGCATGATTGTGTATATGTTTTGGTAGATAGGTTTTCTAAACTAGGTATCATGGTGGCATGTAAAAAGATGAAATCTGTAGAAGATACTGCCAAGCTATTTTTTGAACATGTTTGGGTTCATTTTGGTTTGCCAAAAACCATTATTTCTAATAGGGACAGCAGGTTCATCAGCAAATTTTGGTCTGCACTATGGGCTAAAATGGACACCAAGTTGACAAAGTCCACAACATTCCATCCCCAAACAGATGGGCAGATAGAAGTGGTGAATCGAATGATTATTCATATTTTACGGATGTATCATTCCAAACATCCTCGCACATGGGATGAAAGCTTACCCTATGTGCAACACAGCTACAACCGTGCACTCCATAGTACTATAGGGCATAGTCCATTTGAGGTTTCTCTTGGGTACCAACCATTGGCACCTATGGATGTAGCAATACCATCTCTACAATCTAATAATCCATTGAATGGTGACAAGGAGGTAGATAAAGTAGAAAAATTCATTGATAACATTAGACACCTCCAACAACAAGTTCATGAGATCTTGGAGCAGAGTAATCAGATGTATAAGGAAAGGCATGATAAACATAGAACTCCTCATAAGTTTCAGATTGGTGACAAGGTATGGTTACATCTTCATAAAGAGCGCCTCCACGGACCAAATAGGAAGTTTTGTCCTCTTCATTATGGTCCATATACTATTGTGAAACAAGTTGGTGAGAATGCTTTTGAACTTAATTTGCCATCATTTTTGGGACTGCATCCAGTTTTCAATGTAGAATTGTTGAGACCCTATTTTCCTCCTTTGCTGGATATTTCCCAAGCTACTGAATACATTCAAGCTACAGAGTTAAATCCATCTACTACTGTTCCAGTCCAGTGTGACCATGTTACTGAAGTCATTTTAAAGACTTTGAGAAATCAGAATATTCCTTTGTATCGGGTGGTTCGAGCTGGCCAACATTCTCATCAAGGCAAGTGGTTTACTAAGGAACAAATTGAAGAACAATTTCCTCATCTGTTGTAGCAGATTAGTGCAATGGGGCCCATTGCCTCTCAAGGGGGGAGGAATGCTCAGGATTAAATTGGGAAAAAAACTAAAATTTAATTTTTCAAATTTTACTATGTTTTAGTAAACTGCATTTTTTAGGGTCTTCGGTGCATTTCTGGGCAAAAATGGTGTGCAAAAAATTCCAACTAGTAGTTGTCATTTTTGAAATTTGACTCTAGCTCTTTTGAATACCTTTCCAACGCATCAAACGGTTCACAAATTGGAGCTAGGACTAGAAAGTTATGCCTTCTCCAAGTAGACCCAATTTTTATATATAGTTTTTTGATAATTTTTGATAGTTTGAATAGTTTATTTGTAATAAATATTATGATGGCTCTTCATTTCATTTCCAAGGGATTTTGATGACCCTTGGGATCCATCAGACTTGTATAAACTCAAATATTCGAATAGAATGGATCAATTTTTGGTTTGCAATCTGGTTCTCAATTTTTGTATTGAATTCTACAATACTATAGGTTTCACACTAGGTATTGTAATCTGGTTTCATAAATAAGATCAATCTTACATTATATATTTATACATATGCGGATTGGGCGGGTAATATGGATGACAAGAAAAGTACAACATGTGAAACATTCTTCTTAGGGAAGAATGTAGTCTCTTGGTCCAGTAAGAAACAAACAAGTTTATATCTCAATCTACTGAAGTTAGTCTCGTGGTCCAGTAAGAAATAAACTTGTATATCTCAATCTACTGAAGTTAGTCTCTTGGTCTAGTAAGAAACAAAATTGTACATATCTCAATATACTGCTGAAGCTGAGTATGTTGTTGCTACTATGAACTATAATCAAGTAGTTTGGATGAAGCAAATGTTGGAAGACATTATAATAAGATTTAGTGATCCTATTGTTATTTATTGTGATCATTCAAGTGCTATCAATATTTCAAAGAACCCCATGTTGCATTAAAAAATAAAACATATATCTATAAAGTATCATTTCTTAAAGGATAAGGTGAATGAAAAAGAAGTCAGATTGGAATATGTGTCTACAAAAGGACATACTACATATATCTTCATGAAGCCCTTGCCAAAGGATATTTTTGAGTATCTCCAAGGTAAGCTTGGAGTGATAGCCTCTCCTGATCAGAGCTAGAGATGCATGGATTTGCATTGGTCCAATTAAATACAAAAATTATTTTGATTCTAGATTGGTTCTTTTTAGACTATTCCTTAGAGGGAGTAGTTGGTCTTGTAAGGTATGTTGTTCAGATTTTTATTTTTGACTTCTATGACTTAGTTCATATATGTGCCATTGTCATTGATGTCAAAGGGGGATAGATAGCCATGTGAAAAAGAAGGAAAAACTGAAAGGAGAGATTGCCATGAGAAAATCAAGTGTCAAAATGATGCAAGGGAGGACGAAGAGAGGGGCCAAAGGCACACCCTAACCAGATCCACCTTGCAGAGATCACAGGCAGAAGAAAAAAACACACAAGTGAGAGAGAGAATGTAGATACACTTCATATATTAACTTTAATTTATTTGAATACATACCAGGCTGTAAGGCCTTCCCAGTTTAGGCCAGATATTACAATCAAGTATAGAAGTCCTCCAACATGCGAGGATCTTCCAGTAATATCTAATCTTCCCAACTTCTATCCTCTAACTAAAACTCCTTCCCAAACTACCAACAAAGATTACATTATATACAAGAGGCTATTGAGCCAAGTCGGCCTTCAGATCCACCATCAATGGAAGGAACGACCATATCTAGGTCCACATGCTTCCCAATGATAGATACCATCATTAAATCTATGACCAAAATTAATTGCAAGAGTCGGCCTCAACAGGAAACTAAAAAACAACTCGGTAAGCAAGGATAACCAAGTGCCAGGGAAATTCACCGAGTGCTAGAGAGATAATCGACAAACATCGGTAAATAAAGGAAACTGAGCAATACTGAACCAACTTGGTCAAAGCAGGAACTGAGAAACATAGGAAAACACAAACATGTTTTTGGTGACATAGGATTGCGAAGGACCTGAGATGCTCCTACATAAGACACCTGGGGATATTTGAAATGATTCTCTGAATCATGAAATAGGTACGATCCGAGTTGCATCTAACTCAAATTGTGAAATCCATTAACTTTCTTCAATCGCTCTATTCTTCCACTTTACCAAATATTCCTTATACTATTTTCCTCTTGTACTTCTACCAATTCTTTGTTCCAAAATCTGCTCAACTTCTTCTATTGGTTTCTTAGGATAATCATTTGGTACTTTCATTTCTTCATCCAACTCATGATACTCATACAAATCAACAATGTTGAAAATAGGTGATATATCCATGTCATCAGGTAACTCAATCTCATAAGCATTCCCACTATCAAATTTATTTAGAATCTTGCAAGGTCCAAACTTCTAATTCATTTTCAGCTTCCCATATGTTCCAATAGGAAATATGCCTTTCTTCAAATGAACCATTACTTCATCACCGATTGCAAAAGTCTTATGTCTTCTTTATCTATCAGCTTTGCCTTTATATTTTTGATTACTCATTTCCAACTTATATTTCAAATCTTCATGCAATGTCTTCATGTACTCAACAAACTTTACTCCTTTAGCACTTCTCTTTCTTTCATCAACAATGTCTCTCAAATCTGATATACCTCTCGGTTGTATGCCATTTACAATCTCAAAAGGTGTTTTTCCAATACTCCCATTCACTGAATTATTGTATGCAAACTCTTCTTGTGCCAACACAGACTCCCAATTACTCAGTGTGTCTCCAACTAAACATCTCAAAAGATTACCCAAACTTCTATTCACAACTTCTGTCTATCCATCAGTTTGTGGGTGAAATGTAGAACTATATTTCAACTCAGTGCGAAACTTTCTCCAAAGGGTCTTCCAAAAGTATCCAGCAAATTTACCATCTCGGTTAGAGATAATACTCCTCAGTAATCTATGCATTCTGACAATTTCCTTAAAGAAAAGATCTGCTATATGTATTGCATCTGATGTCTTTATACAAGGTATAAAATGTGCCATCTTAGAAAATCTATCCACAACAACAAATATAGAATCATTACCTCTTACTGTCTTCGGAAAGCCAAGAACAAAATCCATACTGATATCAATCCAAGGTTTATCAGGAATATAAATCGGTGTATACAATCCAATATTCTGACTTACTCCTTTTGCAACTTGACAAATTCCATGACTTTTCACAAATTTCTGAACATCTTTATACAACTGTGGCCAAAAATATTTCTCCTTAAGAAAATTCAATGTCTTATCAATACCAAAATGTCCAACCAAACCACTACTATGTTTCTCCTTTATCAAATTAGTTCTCATCAATCCTCTTGATATACACAACTGAATACCTTTAAACAACATACCTTCTTGAATAAAATATTCTTCCAATTTAGTACTTGGTTGATCTTGAATACGTGCTCTGCACTTTCTCCATGACTCAGAAAAATTAGGATCAAATTCATAAGAATCTCTCATGTCATCAAAGCCAAGAACTTCAATTTTCATCTCGGTCATCAAAGATCTTCTTCTACTCAATGCATCAACAACTCGGTTAGTAACTCCACTCTTATGCTTTATCACAAATATGTAACTCTACAAATACTCAACCCATTTCATATGTCTCTAATTCAACTTATTATGACTACCCAAATACTATAAAGCCTTATGATCAGTATACAATACAAATTCACTCGGTATCAAATAATGTCTCCATTTCTTTAGTGCTTCAACAATAGCATAGAATTCTTGATCATACATAGAGTATTTCCTTTTTGCATCATTCAACTTTTCACTAAAGAAAGCAACAAGTTTACCTTCTTGAGTCAACACAACTCCTATTGCACTTCCACTTGCATCACATTCCACTTGAAATACCTTGTTGAAATTAGGCAATGCAAAAATAGGCAATTCAACAACCTTCTGCTTTAGAGTCTCAAAACTTTTATCAGCTCCATGTGTCCACTTGAATTCTATTTTATCTCCTCTCATAGTCTTAGTCATAGCATTACAAATTGAACTAAAATTCCTAATGAACTTTCAGTAAAAACTTGCCAAACCATGAAATGATCTTACCTCACTAGCATTCTCAAGTGTAGGCCAATTCAAAATAGCTTCAACCTTTTCAGGATCCATCTTCAAACCATCAGCTGAAATCACAAATACCAATTACACAATCTCCTCTTTCATGAATGAACACTTTTTCAGATTTATCAACAACTTTTCTTCTTTCAACCTCTGCAATAGTTGTTTAACATGCAACAAATGTTCTTCTCCGATCTTACTGAATATCAGAATATCATCTAGGCATACAATAAAAAACTTACCCAATAATTTCTTCAAAACTTCATTCATCAACCTCATAAAAGTACTCGGTGCATTAGTTAAACCAAAAGGCATAACCAACCACTCATACAAACCTTCTTTTATCTTGAAAGCAGTCTTCCACTCATCACCTTATCTGATTATGATCTGATAATACCCACTTTTCAAATCAATTTTTGTAAAATACTTTTCTCTAGTCAAATTGTCCATTATGTCATCCATTCTCGGTATAGGAAACCTATATTTCACTTTTATCTTGTTGATTTCTCTAGAATCAATACACATTCACCATTCTCCATTCTTCTTAGGTTCTAATACAACAGGTACTGCACAAGGACTCAAAATTTATCTGATCAAACCTTTCTGCAACAATTCTTGAATCTATCAACTTTCGATTCCTGATTCTCGGTAGGTGTCAACTGATGTGGTGCCTTATTTGGTAAACTAGCTGCAGGGATTAGATCCATGCAATGATCAATGCTTCTCTTCGATGGAAAACCATTAGGTACATTATCAGAAATAATTTCACTGTAATTGGTGAGTAACTTATCAATCTCCTCAGGGACACTATCCTCTATTTTCTTACTCGGTTTGTTAGGAATCACAACAAAACATACATCTTTCTTCTTCAAATCCTTAAATAACTTTCTTCCTTCCATCAAGCAAACTTTCATAGATGTGCAAACATTACTAACAGGTTCTTCAATCAAAGGTAACAAGATTTGTCTTCTTCCATTAGCCCATATAGTATATTTATGCAATCTCCCATCATATATAGCATGTCTATCATATTGCCAAGGTCTACCCAAAAAAACATGACAACAATCCATAGGCATGATATCACATAACACCTTATCATAGTACTTTCCAATTTTCAAATTCACATAAAATTCTTCACTTACCAAGAGTGTATGCTCATCTTTGATCCATGAAATCTGATAGGGCTTTGGATGTTCCAACCTTTTCAACTGCAACTTTGTAACCATTTCCTCAGATGCCAGATTATCTGAGTTACCACTGTCAATGATTACCTTCCAAACTTCATCAGAAACTCTACATCTGGTCTTGAACAAACTTTTCCTTACCGGATCTTCCTTATTACTTTCACTCCAAAGTGCTCTCCTTACCATCAAGTTATTTTCCTTCTCATGTTCATTCAGTGAATCTTCTTGCACCAAATCATTTCTATTGTTACTGACCTTCTTACTTGCACGTGTACACTCAAATGATCTATGTCCTTCTTCTCCACAATTGTAACAAGTTCCTCGGAAACCACCTCTATTATAACCACCTCGGTAGTTACTGCCTCTACCTCTAGATGAACTTTCACCTTTCCACTCAGTCTTGCCTTTATCCAGATTTGTCTTTTCAGGTTCAGATCTACTGTTTTCACCATAAGATCTACCTCTTCCTCTAGGGAATCTACCACCTCTACCTTTTTGTCTTTGCTCATGTTTTTTGTTCAATTTCTCCTCAGCTTTCAATGCAAATTGATAAGCCTCTTAAATGTTCTCCAATTTGACCAAACTGATTTATTCTTGGATGGAAACTCTCAATCCATTCAAGTACCTAGCAATTCTTTCCACATCATCTTCATCATGTCCAGATATGATATCTAATCTATAGAATTCCTCAGTATATTCTTTTATTGAGCTATCTTTCTGCCTCAAACTTCGCATTCGCCTAACTAGGTTAATCTAATAATCATAAGGTAAAAAATTTCCTTTCAATTTATTCACTATTTTGTTCCATACCTTAATTTTGTCTTTGCCTTTCCTCTTTCTGTCCAACTGCAGATGTTCCCACCACAAGGATGCATGACTTTTCAACTTTGTGCTTGCAATTTTCCCCTTCTTTTCCTCAGGTAAATTTTCATATTCAAAGTAATTTTCTATCTTGATGATCCAGTCCACCAATTCATTAGAATCCAATTTTCACTATACTCAGGAGGATTAAAGTGTGGTGTATACTTCAGATTTGTCAAAGCCTTCAACAATATTTCCTCACCTTGATCCATCACCAGGGCAGGTTCCACATCACCTTGTTCTTCCTTAATTTCATCATCAGTAACATCTTCAAGATGTCTTCCTCTTCTTTGGGCTGTTTCAACAACTTCTACTCTAGTAGCAAGTTGTCTCAACATGTCTGCTAATCTTGGATATGCATCTCACCTCCCACGAACCATCTTGAAACCCTCTGCAATTGTAGGCCAGATCGCAATATGCTACCCCACAAAAAATCAACTAGGGTTTAACAAGAAGAGACCCTTAAACCTAGATTCACAAACCTAGATCCAGATCTCACCTTGCTCTGATACCACTTGATGCAAGGGAGGATAGGGAGAGGGGCCAAAGGCACACCCTAACTAGGTCCACCTTGCAAAGATCACACGTGGAAGCAACAAACACACAAGTGAGAGAGAGAATGCAAATACACTTCATATATTAACTTCAATTGATTCATACATGCTGGGCTGTAAGGCCTTCTTGATTTAGGCTAGATATTACAATCAAGTATAGAAGTCCTCCAACATGTGAGGATCTACTAGTAATCTCTAATCTTCCCAACTTCTATCCTCTAACTAAAACTCCCTCCCAAACTACCAACAAAGATTACATTATTTACAAGAGGCTACTGAGCCAAGTTGGCCTTCAGATCCACCATCAATAGAAGGAACGACCAGATCTAGGTCCACATGCTTCCCAATGATAGATACCATCATTAAATCTGTGACCAAAATTAATTGCAAGAGTCAGCCTCAACAGGAAACTAAACAAACAACTCGGTAAGAAAGGATAACTGAGCGCCAGACAAGCATTGCCGAGCGTTAGGGAAATTCACCGAGTGCTAGAGAGATAACCGACCAAGACTAGTAAACAAAGGAAATCGAGCATCACTGAACCAACTCAGTCAAAGTAGGAACCGAGCAACATAGGAAAACAAAAACATGTTTTTGGTGACACAAGATTGCCATGGACCCGAGATGCTCTTGCATCACAAAATTAGGGGGAATGGTTGATATATTGTGGATATTATTGTTGATATGATTTCTTTATGCATTGATTTGGTTTTTCACATCATATTTTTCTGTCAATGCCAAAGGGGGAGATTGTTGGAGATTTCATGCATTTATGTGTTGACATTAATGTTTTTTCATTGATGTCAACACATTTCTTTATTCCTTGGTTTGTTTAGTAAAAAGTTTTGAATCAGTATGGACAATATATTGAAGATTAGTTTTTGTGAAGCTATAGAAGTGTTGTGGAATGTTTGTACTTGATATTTTTCAAGTTGTAGAGGTTCATAATGAGATTTGAGGAAGTTATGACTGATTTATCAGAGGACAATTTTCTGGTTATTCTAGAGATAACAATGTTGCATCCTTTGATTCGGCGAGGATCGATTATGCAATATTTTTTGTTGCTAACTTGGTGGGAAGTGTAGGATATGAATGCATGTCCTCAAATTGGATGGTTCATGTTTTGGATGTTGGAAAGCTATTTTTATTGAGTGACAAAGGTCGATGTTTAGTTTCTTGATGAATAGTGTAGAGATGGTTGTGAATTCTGAGATAGAGATGGTCATGTTGCTATTGTGGCATTTCATGTTGCTTGTTGATATTTCTAGATTATTTCCTATTTTAAGTCTAGTTATCCTATAGTCCCAAATACTCCCAGATGTATATAATTTTTTTTTAAAAATCAATTAATCAACTCAGTAATATATCAACCATGCCTTTCTCTTCATCTACCGATTAGCAGTAAATTAAATACCATGTTTACCAATCAATCCAGTTATAGTAATGTGTAAAGTAAAATAACAATTCAACACATCCATACACATATAACACTTTGATTTTTAATGTGGAAACCCTGTTAGGGGAAAAACCATCTGGGACCAATAACCCAAAAATAATTCACTCTTCTGAAGTGAGCTCGGTTAAGAGCCAACTCTATTAAAGGTTACAAAACACACTGTGAGGTGTGACCTGGTTAGAGGATTTATCACTAACAGTTCTCCCTTGACCAAACATTCACTATGGGGTTGACAAGAAAATAATCAACATTCATTGAATGTCATATTGAAATATAAAGATTGTTAAGTCCCACTTGGTTAAGAGATTTATTTGTAGAAATGGTTAAACTGATACAGTAATGATCTGATTCAAATACAACTTATTTTGCATATTTTCAGATCTATGCTAAGCTCAAAAATACCTCTGATCAATAATCAATTCAATCTCTTTGTTTCCTCCAACATTGTTATGCTCGGTAGTTCTTTTCTCTATCACTTGGTAATCTCTGCAGATTTTCTCAGTTATGTCTTCAACTAGTTTGATCAGCTTTGCATGAATGCAATCTTCCACGTGCATTCTAGAAATCAATCTGAATCTCGTCTTATTTTATAGACATAATAAACCATTTTATTTCCATCCATAGATTCTACCTCTTAATCTTCACCATTGATTTTTCCAGGGACATAATGAGAAGCCATATCAAAAAGAGTTAATAGAGTCTCATTAGCCACTATGTCATGGGTGGCTGCAAGAAGTTGAGTCCCACCTTTGGGATAAAAAAAGGAAGTGTTTTCCCTTTATTTCAAATTTCCTATCAATTGATGTCTAAATTTGAGGCACTTAGAGATTAAATCTCAAAAAACTTGAGTAATATAAAATATAGTTCTCAGAGTCTACTTTTCAAATATGTAATTTATTTAAATACCCACATGGAATAAATTTATTTTTAGTAGAAATGTTTAAAAACCATATTTTCAAAATGCCTGTTTTAGGACCATACCATAGCCGTGTACTACCACCATATTTTGACCTAAATAAATTTTTTGCAAATCCTTCTAGAAAAACATACCCAAGACACCAAAGATTGATGAGCATATTTTTCCTTATTTTTTTATTGAATATATTTTTTTAAATTAATTTTTAATTGACTATAAAACATATTTTCAAAACCTCTGGTGTACGAACACCATAATTTGATGAATATTTCATATTTTTTCAATTTTTTTTAAATCTTCAAGAGAATTGTATGTAGACTGATGTCATATAGCTTATTTTCCAAAAAACCTAAAAACAAAAAAGTTATTAAAGTTTTAGTGAACCTCACTATTTTACATTTAGGTACCACTTTTAACTAATAAATAATACATAAATAGTAAAAATAATCATATCACTATGAAATTTACATTTTTGAAATCAGGACAGTGAGAACTCTAATGGGTTTTTGTTTCGTAAAAAATATGATTAGGAAGACCCTCAAAAAATTATGACAAGTTAGAAATTTGGCATTCAAATGTCTTAACCAAAATTTTGGAGCTCAAGGTATAGGCTTGGTTCCACCAAGCCTAAACCAAACCTAGTTTGAAATGAAATCTGAGGCGGATGTGTATTTCCTGCTCATGTCTTAAGAAACAGGTGCCCGTTATTTAAATTCAAAAAATGGGCACTCATTTCTTAAATTTTTTTTGGGAGTGTTAAAATGAATTTCTAGTCATTAAAAAAAGAATAAGAAATGGGCACCCATTTTGAAATGGGTACTCATTTTGAAAAAAAATGGAAATCCCATTTTTTGAATTTTGGATCGGGCTCCTGAACCTAAATTGAGTGTCCATTTTTTAAAAATGGGTGCCCGTTTTGAGTAGCATCTTCCAATTCTACAAGACTTCCGCTGAATTGGTACCTAACTTCTTGCACTTACCCTCATCACAATCATGTTGGATGTTTTGTTAGGAGTGGAAGCAGTGAAAAAAATGTTAGTAATCTCATTGGAAAGAGGAGTTGTGTTGAAATCTTTGTTAGGTTTAGATTGCATAAATTGAAGGTTTAAAACTTTGTACTCTCCAATATAAGTTGGTGTGAAATATAAGGATCCCCAATTGTCATCTAAAAGGACACTAGTAGAAGGAGGATCATTGTTAGATTCTGGAGCATGTTTCTCTTCAATATACACATGAGTATTTCTTGATTTAGAATTCAAACACCTATTTGGTCTATCATCTCTTTAAGAGTGTACATCAAATTGTTGTAGATAAAATTGACATTTTTTATGAATATTTGAAGGAACAACATGCACAGTATGTAACTGTCTATAGCTGAACATGGACCTCTAATCTAGCCATATACACAACATAGTCATTGTTCGATCATCAAAATTATGAAGGTGAGTATGAATTAATCAACTCACTATGCCTATCGATTTGACCTGTTGCCTCCTAATTAGCTAGGGTGTTTAAATTACTCTCATAACAAGAGCTAACAACCAAAAGACCAAACTAAGATGGAGGATTTTCAAAAGCTTGAGAGATAAACAAATGAGAAATTGAACTATAATGGAGATGCAATTAATCTAAAATGAAGATGCAAATTTTAAGCTAAGAACTTGGAAGGAATATGAGAGTGCAGATTTGATTTAAAAGAGCTTGAAAGAAATCTGAAAATTAAGCTATGAGCATGGTAAACAAACTAATTATTATGAGAATGCAACATTATAGTAAAATGAAATTAATCTAAAATGTGCAATAAAAGCTTGAAAATGTGAAATAGTTGAGACTAAAATTCGCTATAGCTTATGTGCTCTCAAATTGCTTTTTTTTCGAATGAAGGAGAAGGTTCATAATATAGACAAGCCTAGAGAAGGAATGAAGAGTTTCTTGAAATGAAACAGTTGACTCTTCATTCCCAATTGAGACAAATACTTAGGAATTACTTAATTAAAAACATGAATTATTGCCACATATGGGTGACCCTTCGAATATTTTAAATTATTAAATCCAAATAAGATAATCCATTCAAATAACCAAGTAATATTAATTCCTTTTATGTGTATTAGCTAAAGGGGGTGGGTTTAATTTAATTTAAAGCACTTAGGACTTTAGAATTAAATCAATCTATCATAGGGATTATTTAGCTAATAAAGACGAATACTTAGGAATTAATTATAGTATGAGATTAATGCAATTTAGGGTTTTTTGCAATTGACATCAAGTCAAATAAAGTCAGGTAGAAGAGATAAAATTGCCTAGTAAAATAGGACTTTAATGGTGCAAAATCGAAGAAAATGCACCAAAATTGATTGAAATTATAAGGTGCCAATTTTGGGGTATTACATTTTCCCCTCTTTGAATTGATGTGAGAGCAATGTGTTGATTCAAAGAATAGTCTAATGTGACATATGAGGTTTCAAGATTATCCCCAGAATGGAGCTTAACCCTCAGAAGTTAAGGTTAGGATGCCAAGACATCGAAATAGATCAAATTGTAGAACCACCTCTGGAATGAGGCATGATTCTCTAAAGTCTAAGTTAGATTGCAAAGACAATGATCTAATGACAACTTGAGAAGAGATTGGAATCAGGGTTAGATTGCCCCAATGCCCATTGATCAAATGATGTTGATGTAGATGTAGATTTAGGACTATTCTCCAGAATCAGGGTTAGATTGCCCCAATATGAAGCTTAGCCCTTCGAGACCCGGGTTAGATTGCCCAGATAATGGTCCAAAAGAGATTTCGAGAGCCATCTCTAGAACAAAGCTTGACTTTTAGGAAATAGGGTTAGATTGCCCCAATACCTAATGAGATTTCGAGAACCATCTCCAAAATGAAGCTTGATCCTCGAGGATCTGAGTTAGATTGCTCAAATACCTAAAAGATAGATGACCAGATGACCAGATGCGAGGCACAAAGATGCCCCTAGAGATGAGATGCCCCAAGCAGTGAGGACTTTGATTTAGATCAGATTAATATGAGACTGGTTTGACAAGATTCAAATGATGCAATCATCCTACCCCCTTGGGAGTGAAATTGGAAGATGACATATCGGAAGGACAATTGACAATAAGAGGTTGCAAAATAGAAGTAATCAGACTAGATTCAAGAAGCTGCAGAACCAATTTGGAGCACTTTGGAGGTCCTGTTGACCAAGTTTGACCATGGTTGAACAAATTTGACTAGGGCTGACTATAGATGAAAAAGATGACAAAGCTGAGAAAATGATGAGAAGATGAGAATCTGGCAGGAAAATGATGCTAGAAGGCTGACTGCACAAGCATCCAATCCCAAAGGAGCCTAGAATTTAAAACATGATTTTGAGGCATCTAGAGATATCAGATTTTGATTTTGATCCCGAAAATGGATTCAGAGTAGTCGATTTAGCCAAGGGTGCAATTTTCGGGCAAAACAGAGCACTTTGAAAATTAGGTCAAAAAGCTATATAAGGCTCGGAGGGGTCATTTTCAATTCATTATTCACTTTGTCTTCTAGAGATTCTGAGAGCTCTGAGAGAGAATGGAGGGTGTTCTAGTGCATACACATCAATTCAAGTGCTCCCAACGCCACAGCTGACTGACAGAGTATGACCCACCTATGAGTAGTCGATAAACCATCCTGTATTTCAAGTTTTAATGCTTTATTAGGTGATTTAGGTTAGATTTAGCATGTTTTAGGTCTAGTTCTTTGACTCTCGTGTGAGGAAATAGTTTCCTCATGCTGGCTTTAGTCACCCCTCACGCGAGGAAATGATTTCCTTGCATGGGTCAGGGCTTCCTCGCCTGGGGTCTTCCTAAAAGCTCGCGCGAAGCGCTAGTGTATACTGTGCAAAATTTCACTTTCTCACGCAGGAAGAGGTCTTGTCTCGCATGAGGGAACAATTCCCTCGCGCGGGATGTTGCTGCAGTGTTTTGAGTCTTCTTCCAATTTTTCATAAAATTAGCCAATTAAGACATTCCAGAGTCGTGTCTAGGATAGATGTGTAGCCTTATTTGCTATTGTTGCTTTGAGAAACCATCATGTTGAGATACTAATCTAATGTCATCGCTTGCTTTGTAGGTTGACTTCCCAGACATCGCCTTCCAGTTGCACCATCCTATTATCACCATACTAGTTTAGAGATTGATCGAGGTTGAGAGTTCTCATATCGAGGGGCTCAGATTGTTGTTCTTGCATGATATACCCGACATTTGGGTAAATCATGGTCTTCTAGGCACACTGGTCAAGCGTTTCCATTCAGAGACGAACACATTCCACTTGCCAATGGGGGAGATGACAGTCACTCCCAGGGACATCTATAGGATATTGCAGATACCTTTCCATGGTGCTTGAGTTGAGTACAATATACAGTCAAGGGTAGGTACATTGGCACTGAGGGCCATATTCAGAGATGATTTTCATGATGGACTGAGCCATCTCATGGGAGGACTTGGTTAGCAGATATGGTGGGGTGCATAGATTAGCGGTTGTCTTGGCCATTTTCTTGAGCTGTTACTTGGTTCCTGATTGGGGCCAGCACGGATTAGAGTGCGGCTGGGGTCGCATGCTGTAGAGGATGCTGGATAGGCCAGCCACCAGATTTAGATGGGGTGAGTGCATGCTTGCACAGATGTACCAAAAGATGCATGAGGTAGTGTATCAGAGTGCCAAGACCATGGCGGCTAGAGTTCTTGTTTTACAGATCAGGGCCTGGGAGCATCTCCCTATTTGCAGGCTGATTTTCCATGATATGCGACAACCTCTTGAGCCCTATATTTATAGATACGCATGACCTATGACCTAGCCCATGCTGGGTAAGACTGAGTAGTAGCAAGGACAACTTGATGATATGGCAACAATTTTTTGGAGACCTTGGATTTCTATAGAGCCATGGGATGAGGCTTGGCGGGAGCTATGTCATATGTTTGTCTCGCGTCCACTGATTGGACACACTATTAGCATTATTGAGTGATTCTTGCTCACACGTGTGATGAGATAGTTTGGGAGGCCACAAGACCACTCACGGGAGTATGCCACATATTCTCACTTCGTCGATGAGATGAAGAAGGGTTGGCAGCCCAAACTAGACTAGGGGAGGTGTACTATTGAGGCACGAGTGCCTGCAGCGCAATGGGATTACATGTTGGATGTCACTAATGCAAGGATGATGCCTGCATACAAAGATTATTTCTTGGTGCATCCCTTCCCTAGATTTATAAATCCTATCAGGATGGGATAGCCTACATAGCAACAGCCTGCATACCAGTAGCCTACACAACAACAACCTACATTACAGCAGCCTACACAATAGCAGCCTGTACAATAGCCACAAGAATAGAAGCAACACAAGTAGGTACCATTACAATGACCTAGGAAGAGATTATTGAGGCCCAGGACAACGCAGATAGACATCCCCCTGAGGACTATGGGGTCAGATGCAGGTGCTAGGAGTAGCGGGACCTAATAGAGGTCCACTAGACAAAGGACAGGAGATTCCTCTCAGCAGCCACCTCCTGATAAGGAGGTACAAGGTGATGATACTAATATGTTAGATTAGGCCACATAGGGGCCACCTCAGATAGCATAGGTACAGGAGGCTCTTAGGAAGAGTTGAGAGAGAGTGAGACAGGTGCAGCAGGAGAGAGATGACTTCCATACATAGGTCATCATCCAGGAGACGTGGGTGACCAAGAGAGATGGGGAGATTAGAGAGCTCTGAGAGGAGCTGGCGAGGGCTTGGCTGGAGGCAAGATATGAGTCTGCTCTGAAAACCTACTATTATGTGGCATATGTCAGAGTTGTTCTAGATCTATCAGAGCAGGTGCCACCATTTTTTGAGTACGCCAGAGCACCACAGGCACCTCCACAGGCACCATCGCAGAGATTGATGCCCCCCCCGCAGAGACCTATGCCACCTCCACAGGCACCAGCATAGGGACCACCTCCACCACCTCCACTAGGTGGTAGTGGTTAGAGTTAGCTCATTTTGATACACATATTGTAGCCCATTTTTGATACTGTGCTCGAGTAGTACCATTGTTTGTACATGACATTGATCGACCACGATATATATATGAGATCACCTTTTTTGATATCATTGTACTTGTTTATATATTTCTTTAATGTTCATGTTTTATGAGATGCTTCCTAGATGATTTAGATGTATGGATTAGATATGTATGAGATGCACATGCTTCTTTTTATGATAGTATATGAATATGCAATATGAAATGCAATGATAGATGATAGATAAATGAATGCAATGTACGATTTTATGTATGCTTATAATGGATGCAAATGGAATGACTATGTAGATGTGGAATGTATGCATATGGATTTTATGGATGCAAAAGGAAATGTAATGATATGTGGAAATGTGGTACTAATCATCTCATGCAGGATGTAGCAATATATGACAGGTACTAACCAAAAAAAGATGTTTGAAGATCGAGAGTGAGGACTGGACACTTGTGCAGACAAGACGAACCCAAGACAAAAGATGAGAACCTTTGATGAATAGATCCAGAAGAAGATGATCAAGAGAGCACCAAAAAACCATCTCAATGCAAGCCTAGAATGAAAATGTAAGCCTAAGCTAGATGCAACCCTAGGACTTGGTTGTTGGACTCATCGTATTATCATCATAGAGTTCTTTTAGATACGAGATGATTGCAAGATGCCATACAATCCTCACTGACATTGCAATCATGAGAATATGAATAAGACTTAAATTTGTTAGAATGAGGTGTAAGCATTAAAGCACAATGAGCCAGAATGACCTAAACACCTATTCCTTTTGATTTAGCAAGTTAACATAAGCATCAAAGAATAGCTGCTAGAATGACTAGAATGTTGCTCACATACAAACACACCAGACACATGGGAGTTCCTTCTTTCACCAAAGAATACCTGTAGTGACCCTTACATTCACTTAGTAGGATGAGCATTAGCAATTTTACTTGTAGCAGAAAGAAGTCACTCAAAATAGACAAGGAGAGGAACCAACCTCACCAAAGTTTCCATATAAAAGGAGTCAAGGTACACATGGCCATTCAATACGTGATGAAGGATCTTACAGATGGACACCCCTCTTAGATAGAATTATTGGATCATTGGAACTAAACCAGCAAACAGAAAGCAAATGAAAGATCATGCCCCCAGTCTTCACTTCTCTCGGTCAAGGAGATGTCTTAGAATTTCTTGAGGAGGAATGATAAAGCGAAAGAACAACACACAAAAGAGAAAAGCTCAGCATGCTTCAGAGAATCACAAATTTAGTTTTAGTTTTAGTTTAAGTCTATGTTCAAGCAGATTGAAATTAGATCGAAAGAATACAACGTAAAAAAGTCATCTTGAAGAGAAAATTGGAGAGCTAAACAAAGCATCGATAGGCAGACGTAGCAAGAAATAATAGTGACCGATGTATGAGGGATCCTCAAGGTGAGAGATCCAAGTGATAGCTAGGTATCAATAGGCAAACATAGTGAGAACCACTGGTGACTGATACATGACAGACCCTCAAGGAGAGAGATCTCAAAAATAGTTGGGCATCAGCAAACAGACATAGTGGGAACCACTGGTGAATGATGCAAGAAAATGTCTCCAAAAGTGATAGGACAATGCCCCCAAGATGGGAAGGTGCTCCCAAGGGTGACCAGTTCCAATCCATGAAGAGTCAAGGAAAATCTCGAAGACAGCTGAAAGAAAGTGCATGAGCCAGAAAACTAAAGCAGGAAATGAACTAAAGCAGGAAACAAACTAAAGTAGGAAAGCGGGAAAGAAAACTAAAGCAGGAAAGTGAGAGCCATGCGGTGCTGAGATGAGATATAGCTTCAGGAAACAAGAGGTGCCTGTTTACCAAGTTTTCACCATCTTGGCAGAGATTCTATTTTTGCTACCATGATGCCTGTTTACCAGGTTTTCATCAATGACATTTTTCTTCTTTTTCAATTTTTTTGTTCTTTTCTCTTTTTTGATTTTTTTGTATTTTTGAATATTTCATTTTTTTTTGTATTTTTGTATTTTTGATTTTTTTGTATTTTTCAATTTTTCAATTTTTTTAATTATTATTATCAAGGCACCTGTTTACCAGGTTTTCACCAGGATAATAGATACATCAAAGTGCTTGTTTACCAGGTTTTCACTAAGATCATTTTTTTAGGACATTTTGCAATGTTTAGGATTTTTGCCAATATACCATTTTTTTGATTTTTTTCAGGATCAATAAGTATGTACATGAGCACATAGAGAATGCCTCAAATGTAGAATTTCTTCAAGTGAAGAGCGTTGATAGGCTCTTTGAGCTGTTCTCCTTCAGTGGTGGAGAGTCAGTAAGCGCCAGACCCAAATGTTGTAGTGATAACATACGGACCAAGCTAGTTTGCTTCAAATTTCCCTTTCTAGACTCGCTACTGCTGATTTTTGGTGTTCTCTCTTAGGATGAGATCACCCACTTGGAATTCTCTTTGTCTGACTTTCTTATTGTAGGCTTTGGACATCCTCTTTTGGTATGCTCAAAGATGATCGAATGCCACCTTCTGGTGTTCATCCAGTAACTCAAGCTCTTGAAGCCGGGATATTCTATTTTCTTCATCAGTGATGAGGCCCCTCAGAGAGATTCACAATGTTGGAATCTCGACCTCAATAGGCAATACTGCATCTGCTCCATAAACCAAGGCAAAGGGCATGGCTCCCGTTGGTGTTCAGATACTTATTCTATAGGCCCATAATGCCAGATTAATTTGGAGGTGCCAATCTCTACCAGATTTATGAACTATTTTGTGCAAGATTTTGAGAATTGTCTTATTAGAAGCTTATGCTTGTCCATTACCCTGGGGATAATAGATAGATGACCAATGCTGAATAATCCTTAATTTGGTGCATAACTCTTTCAGGTCCTTGTTTTTGAATTGTCCCCCATTGTCAGTGATAATGGATGAGGGTACACCATATCTACAGATGATATAGTTCAGTATAAACATAGCCACAGACTTGCCATCAGCTATAGCCAGAGGCACTGCCTCAACCCACTTAGTAAAATAGTTTGTAGCTATGATGATAAACTTATGTCCTCTTAAAGAAGATGGATGTATCTGACCCACAAAATCAAAGGCCCATTGCTGGAATGGCCAGAAACTAATGAATGGAATAAGCTCTTTAGCAAGAGCATGGATCAGATTTCTGTGAAATTGGAGATGTTTACAAGCCTTGGCATATTGAACAACTTCTTTCTGCATATCTGGCCAGTAGTAACCAGCTCTAATAAGTTTCTAAGCTAACATCAGACCACTCAAATGAGACCCACAGATACCTTTGTGTACCTCAACTAACACACATTTGGACTCATCAGGTTCCAGACACCTAAGGAGGGTACCATATAAACCCCATCTATACAAGTCATTTGCTATGATGACATACCATGAAGCATTATGAATTAGGTGACACTTTTCATTCTGAGTATAGGTTTCTGGAATGATTTGGTCATGGAGGTAGGAATATATATGGTGGTAGCGGGATGAATCATGTCCAATGACTAAATGAATCATCCTAGATTTAGTAATGTCATAGGCAGGGTAGTCTAATGCCTCCACCAAGAATTTGTGTCTGAAGTCATTTTTTGGCATTTGTAACATTGAAGCAAGAGTGGTCATAGCATCAGCTACTTTATTGTCTGCCCTTGGAATTTGCTGGAAAGAAATGTGTGAAAAATACTGTTTGAGATCATCCACCATTCATTTGTAAGGCACTAGCTTGTTATCTTTTATTTGATAGATACCATTAACTTGGTTGACAACTAACTGAGAGTCTCCAAAGACCTTGAGCTCATCCACACACCATTCAATGGCTATCTTCATACCGTTAATGAGAGCTTCATATTCAGCGATGTTGTTTATGTAGGGAAACAACATTTTATAAGCTTTTGGCAATGAGTATCTTTGAGGTGTTGTAAACAGAATGCTTGCAAGGTAAGTGCACAAAGATGGGGGACCAAAAAGGGGGTATAAGATGCCACTTTTTTCCTGAAATCAGCAAACTCTGAACTTCAACAAGAAATTGAAGATAGTTAGACTCAAAATTTTAAGATGTGACAAAAACAAGAGTTGCAATACTCTGAATCTAGTTCCTAAACTACTAACTTATTTTGAAAATGGTGCAAATTAAGGCCCTCAAAAAGGGGGAGCACAAAAAGTGGTCTTATTTTTTGTCCAAAAACATAACATACCATGTAGTGTGCTCCCCCTAAAATGTTAACTTTTTTTTTGAGTTTTTTAATCGCTCTGGTGAGAAGTTAGCTAGCACCACGTAGTTTATCCCAAAATTTTTTGGTAATTTTTTGATGAACGCATAATTTTTGATGAATTTACGAAGTGCACACATCCTGAAAATATGAAATTTCTATGTGCTCCCCCTAGAAATCATTTAAAACTAATCAAAAATTAAATTTTCTTTTTTTTTAAAGTGTGTATAATGGAGTCTAGTTTCTAAAAATGTAACTTATTGCAAAATTCAATGAACGAGCCAAAATCTATACCCAAAATAGTGCATGTTGGTTTTTTACAAAAAATGGACATACACAAAAGAAATTAGAGTTGAAAGACTTAACATAATCAGAATTCAAAATAAATTATATGCTTAGATAGCTAACAGAGAGATCTGCAATATCACGTCGTCTGATTTTTATGTTCTTGAGCCACGAGTAAACCTGACGAGGAGCACACAAAAAAAGATGTCATTTTTTTGTATGTCTCCTGAAAAACACATCTCAAGCCTATTTCAATCATCCAAGCCTTTGGGTTGGATCTCCAAGGCAAATCCAAGCCTTAGGATTGGTAAATTAAAATCCTTTACAAAGTGCGCATGCCCTATAGGGTGTGCACACTATGTAAATTTATGATTTTCATAGCTATCATTCTCTCTCTCTCTCTCTAACTCTCTCTATATGACCATCTCTCTCTCTCTCTCAAACCCTCTCTCTCTCTATCACCATCTCTCTCTCTCTCTCACTCTAACCTCTCTCTCTCTCTCTCTCTCTCTCTCTCTCTCTCTCTCTCTCTCTCCCCTTATCATCCTCTCTCTATCCCTTATCTCTCTCTCTCTCTCTCTTTCTAGTTTTTCATAGCGCGCATGCACTATGTTAAAATATGGATTACACTTTTCTGGCTTTGCATAGTACGCACGGGGGGTCAAATTTTTGGGATTTTACAAAGTATGTGCACCCTATTTGGCGCACACACTATTTGGCGTGCACCCTATTTGGTGCATGTGCTTTGTTTTGGATTTCCCAAGCCTGAGGCTTGGGCAACCCAAGCCATAGGGTGTGCACCCTATAGGGCACACACCCTTTAGTGCATATGCACTATGCGTGATTTGGGACCAAAAAGAAAAGTGGCATCTTTTTGGTCCCCCATCTTTGTGTATATACCCTACACCTGATCCTTGCTGAGTGAATGATCCATCAAAGAACATGCTCCAAGCCTAATGTGTGAGAAGCATGATGGACTCATCTGGGAATTCAATGTTCAAAGGCTAGTGATCCTTCAGAGGACCTTTCACCAACTGATCAATAATTACTTGTCCTTTAATAGCTTTTCTTTCTACATACTCAATGTCAAATTCACTAAGTATTATCACCCATTTTGCTAGTCTACCCATGAGGACAACCTTTCTCACTAAGTATTTTAGTGGATCAATTTTTTTAATAAGCCTTGTAGTGTGAGTGAGCATATAATGCTGTACTTTTTGTGAAGCAAACACTACTACTAGACAAGCTTTCTCAATGACAGAATAGTTCATTTCATATGAAACCAATGTTCTGATGATATAGTAAATGGCTCTCTCTTTGTTTTCCTAATCTTCTTGAGCTAGGAGAGCACCCAAAGATGTGTTCATTGCTGAGATGTATAGTATGTGTGGCTTCCCATGAATAGGAGACATCAATACATGTGGATTAGCAAAATACTATTTAATTTGAGTGAGTCCTCTATCACATTCTTCATTCCATTCATAAGTCACCCCCTTATGCAAAGTTTTAGTAAACGGTTGTGACTTGTTGGCCAACTGTGAAATGAAATGCCAAATAGATTGTAACCTTCCCTATAGCCCTCTCATCTAATTGATGTTTTTAGGTGGGGGCATGTCCATAATAGCTTGAACTTTTTCAGGATCAACCTCTATGCCCTTAGCTAAAATTATGTAACCCAAGAGTTTCCTAGAAGTGACACCGAATGCACATTTTTTGGGATTAAGTCTGAGACTAAATTGTTCCATGCGGTCAAGTTTGGGACCCAAATTTGTCAAATGAGTTTTTCGCTGCATGCTTTTGGCTAAAGTGTCATCCACATAATCTTCCATTGTTTTATGCATCATATCATGGAAAATGGTAGTGACAACTCTCTGATATGTTGCTCCAGTATTCTTAAGCCCAAAGGGCATGACATTCCAGAAAAAGGTGCCCCAGGCACATGTGAAAGCATTCTTTTCTTGATCTTCTGGTGCAATTTTTATTTGATTATAGCCAGAAAATCCATCCATAAATGAATACATCTTGTATCTTGCTATCATATCCACTATCATGTCAATATTAGGCAATGGGAAGTCATCTTTTGGACATGCCTTATTTAGATCCCCGAAGTCTATGAACACACGAATGGATTTATCATGTTTGGTGACTAGAACAATGTTTGAAATCCACTCTGCATAGTCAATAGTCCTTATGAAACTAACCTTAAGAAGCTTTTCTAGCTCTACTTTGACTAAAACTGCCACGTGTGGATGCATCTTTCGAAGCTTCTATTTGACAGGCTTAATACTTGGTGCAATGGATAGACGGTGCATGATTAGATTGGGGTCTAATCTAGGCATGTTAGAGTAAGTCCATGTAAAGTTTATTTTCTTGCTTTGAAAGAAGCTAGTGAACTCTTCCTTTTCTTTTACAGATAATGACCGTGCTAGATGAATAATTTGTGGAGCAGTGTCTGTACCCAAATTTACTAGTTGTGTCGGTTCAATCAATACTGATGATCTCTCTTGAAAGTGGCTTGGAATCGTATCAATTATCTCATCCTTGGGTGCCTCAGAGAGGTTTTCACCCTCGGATACATCTTTTATTTTTACTATTTTTGACTCTGATACTGCCACAATGTGGTTTTCACCATCAGAGCATCTATTTTTTCTTCTTTTAATTTTTTGACTAAGATACTTGATATCTGCCTCTGTCATGCTGACACTGCTTTTGCTGGTGGAGGACATTACAAGTTCAATAGCATGGAGGTAACATGCTAGAGTGTAATCATTCTAGAACATTAGGACTTCATTGGATGAGGAAGGGGAGTTCTAGTTTATCAGCTCAGGATTTTTGAGTGAGAGAGAAGTAGTGACTGGTTCAATTGCGTTCACAATATAACCATCAAAAGCACAGACGAGCAAGTCAAGACCTAGAGTGATCTCATCCAAATGAGCATTCAAATCCCTATGAGACCTCACATAAGAAGTAGAGGATAAGTTAACACCGATGGCATCTAATTCATGTAACCTAATGCTAGACCCTTCACCCACTTCGAGAAATCTTTCATAGGTATGCACCATGTCTATATCTTTATCATAAGTAGCATAAGACAAAGAGTCAAAATCATACTCATGTGAGTCAGTACTTGATGTTGGAATTCCATTAGCACTGGCTATATCATCATCTTCAACCCTTGCAATATTAATGGCTTGCTGAAGTCAATCTTTTTCAAACTGTTCTTGGAAATGTGTGGGTATGTACTATTCACCTTGAGAATCAGACTCAGCCATTTCCATTTCTTTCCATTGGTCATACGTGAGTCAATGCACTGGAGCAGTCTCATTAGAATCACTATCAGTTTCTACCATGTGGACAGGTATAATAGGCTCATCTGGTTCTGCAAAGAGTGCAAAATTTTTTAGAGGAATAGGATATGGGAATGTGTCTTCATCAGAGATGGCCTCTGGATTCTCCTCTAGAGTAGTATCTTCAAATTCTGGTTCAAGTTTAGGTTCAGGTTCTAGCATAAATTTGTTTATCCCTAAGTGAAAGGGGATCTTTTTGAAGCCTAAGCTAGTAGTATCCTTTGTGCGGTGACCTGTAGCTTCAATGGGTTTCAACAAACAATTGTCATTCATTCCTATAGGACCACTCCCTTTATAGCCAAAGTGCTTCATGATCTTGAAGGCCTCACTGTATGGCTCTTGCCCTAAGTCTTGAGGTGGAGTAGTCGTTTTAGGTGTTTCTTTTTCTTTATAGATCCAAGCTGTGATAGCTCTTTCTTCATCTTCATCTTCTAATGGTGTAGATGCCTGTACAAAGGTGCCATCGTAGACTATTTGAGGAGAGTCATCAAAAGTTTTGTTTCTTTCAGAAGGTCTCCCATAAGAACATGGAGATGGAGGGAGAGCACCCAGTGATAACACAGGTTCAATTCGGTATTCTCCCATGCATGTATCCTTAAGTTTTAGAGTTTGTTCCATTTCTTTAAGCTTGGCATCATAAAACTCAGTGGACTCTCTATTAGTTGGAACAAAGCTATCTGTAGATTGCACAAGGGTGTTGCAAGAATAATTGGTATTAGCAAGCACAGTGACTTCCACTCCATGGAATGGAAACCTGATGCATTGATGGTATGTGGATGGAATAGCTTGCATCTCATGAATCCAAGGCCTTCCCAACAAGATATTGTATGTGAGAGGAATGTCAAGAACTCGAAAGGTAACATCTCTCTCAATAGGTCCTACGCGGATAGGTAGCACAGCTAAACCTTGGGATTTGCATTCCTCTTCATCATAAGTTTTGATGATAATATTTTTGCTGGAATCTATACAATTCTCATCATAACCTAGCTGGGTAAGAAACTTAGTAGAACAAATATTGAGACCAGCACCATTGTCTATGAGCACTCGACGGACATGTTTAGGACCTATTATGACTTCTATATGCAAGGGAGCATTACGCGGATGGCTCAGAGAGTGATCATCTTCTTCAGAGAAGGAAAAATAATGAGGTGAAGTCAAATGACCCACCATAGATTGGAACTGGTCGAGATCAAGATCTTTGGGAACATTTGCCTCAGTGAGGGCTTTATCCAGAATCTTCCTATGAGTAGGCGAGATCTTCAATAGCTCAAAAATGGTAATCTGAGCGTTGGTTCGTTGGAGCTGATCTAAGATGCTATAACTAGCTGAGCTAGCTATAGGGACAAATTTCATGTTCTTTTTGGTAGGGCCAACAATAGTTTTATCCGCAGTTTGTTTCGAAGAAGATACAGGAGGATCAAGACATTTCAAAACAACCCTTCGACGCGATCAGGTAACAACATTGGCACAATCCTGAGGTTGTTCAGATTCAGATGAATGAGAAAAAGAACTATGCAAGATGAAAAGAGTCTTAGGTTTGGGAGCATCTCCACTCACCTTGATAGTAATCATGTTGCAATACTCAACCTCAGCAGGTTCGATCATACCAATGACATTATCATTGTTAGTGTACGTGTAATTGACTTTAGCATTGGTATTCTTAGTGTTTCAAGATTCACCCTTCTCATGAGGAGGGAAGGGATCCTTAAATGCTTGATGGTTCAAATTCTTGTTATGGCCATCCACAACAATGTCACTGCTATCAATCAAATCTTGGACCTTATGTTTTAGCTGAAGACAAGTAGAAGTTTTGTGACCTTATTCTAGTGATAGTCATAGTATGCGTTGTCATTCCACCAATGAGGTCGGGGTTGTGTGTCATAGAGACAATTTTCCAAAGGAGTAAGTATTTGATTCTACACAAGAGTTTTATAGACCACATTAAGCAATTCTCCCAAGGAAGTGAATTCACGCTTGGGTCAAGATGCCCAAGGTTTGTTCCTAGAAAACCTTGAAGGTTGTTGATTTTCCACCGTAGGCTTTTCAGTAGCTTTGACTGCCTGTAAGATAGAAGAGAGATTGAAAAAAGACTTAGCAAGCTTTGGGGTCACATTGTCAACCACTCCATCATTTACAATGTCTCTATTATTGTTGAAAAACTTCCCTTTATCTTTATTTGAGTTTGAAGATCCTTGTTTGTTGTCTTTGTTCAAAGTCAATTCCCCTTTCTTGATCATAAAGGCCTCTATCTGCACTACTTGTTTAATCATGCTATCAAAGGTTAGGGGACCTTTTAATTGCACTTGGTATCCCAAGTCTCAGACAAGATTGTCCAAGAACACGTCGAGTCTCTCGGACTCTGGTAGCTTGTGAGGACAGCTTGTACATAACTGTCTCCACCTTTGGAGAAATGTCAGAAAAGAATCTCCTTCTCGCTACTTCAAATTGCAAAGATCCCAGATGTTGAACAGATGCTGAATATTATGCAAGTAATGTTGGAGAAACAGATTAGCCATTTCATCAAAAGTTTTAATGCCAATGGGAAATCTAGAAAACCACTCCATAGCCGGTCCACCCAAGCTACGAGGAAATAGGTGCATAAGATATGTTTGATCATGTATGAATTCCATGGATAAAGTGCCAAACTCCCTTAAGTGATCTTGGGGATTGGTAGCACCCAAGTATTTGTCATATTTAGGGAGCTCTACACCTCTGGGAAAAGGTGGCATGTGAAGTCTCCTATCAAAAGGGAAATGACAAATGCTTTCCATTGTGAATTGTTGTACGGGTTTGGCCTTATTCTTTGCAAGTTGGCTAATCTGATCTTGCATGTCTCAGACCATCTTTTGCAACTTAGTGGTCTCAGTTTCTTCTTCTTTGGCCACAAGCATTTCAACTTGAAAATTTGAGGGTAATTTAGCCCCTTGCTTCTCCAACTCAAGAAAGTATTTTTCCTTCTCCTCTAGAAGGAGGATCTCCATCATCTTAATAAGACCCTTGTTTTCTTTCATAGTGTCTATGTCATTTTGAGTTATTGTGTCATCACCATCATTGCCAAGGATCTCATAAATGCTTGGGACTTGATCTTGACTCTGATGGAAAGGAGTAGGATAATAGTGATACTTTGGTTGACCACCTTGAGATTTGTTTTGAGCTTGGTGCTAATTTTGATCATTTTGGGATTGATCATAATGTTGCTCATTTCAAGGTTGAGCATGACATTGGTCATTGGAAGATTGACCATGATGTTGGTTGTTTTGAGATTGATCATAAGTTTGGCTGTATTTTCCTGGTTGGAAGTCGAATAGATCTCCCATCTTGTTGTAGGACTATGCAACAAATGAAGACTCAGAAAAATGATATGAACAATGCCAAAAGGGTGCAACTAAGGTAACTTTTGGCACTCTAACAGGATCAAGAGGATCAATAGGTTCAAATGAGTCGATATCATCAATAGGATCGATAGGTTCAATGATAGGACTAGTCCGAGGAAGTGGTCTTCCAAAGTTATGAAATAATGAGTTGTTTTGGAAGAATGAGTTATCTTGCTCTTGAAATGAGAAACTAGGTTGCGCTTGAAACAATAGATTAAAATACTCTTGGAACACTAGAGGCAATTGAGATGGGCTATCTTTCAAAGTACTCAATGAAGAACTTGAGGATCCCTCATAATGTTCAGATTGCACAATAGGTTCAGGACAACTTATTTCCTAATTACGAGGTTTACCTCTACCTTGACCAGTATTACGAATGGGATAAGTGTTTCCACTTCAAGTTGTGACAGTCATATATGAAGATGAAATAAGAGAAGACTTGGGATAATGCTAAAAATCTATCTCTAGGAACAACGAAGAGGAGATAAAGGCTAGAACAACTGAGATGTGAGATGCACCTGGCATGAGTTGTTAGGAGTATGGCTAGAACAACCGAGATAAGACTATCACGACATGAGGTACAAAAGCACAAAGAGATAAGATAAACAAAGGAGAGACAAAATGAGTCAAAGTAATAATCGATCGGTTCGTAGCTCAAGACACTTAGTTTTTGATAGTGAACGACAGGAAAATAGACAAACAGACCTCATACAAAACCCAGATCAGGTAAAAAGTTCACTAGTCAATGGGAAATAAGTCTCTATTTTGAAAACTAGGGTAGGTTTGCGTGAGAAAATGCCAAACTTCACATGAGAGAATGAAATCTCATGTGAGGAAATGCTCTGAAAGATGAAATTTTGCACAGGAAAGAATCTAAGTTTGATAGTTTGACACAATTTTTGAGGTAAAAAGTCAAGTTCTGAGACATAGCCTAAACTATTCTTTCACAAAATTTCTAGGTTTTGGACAGTTTGAAGGATAGTTTAATCAACAATCTTAGTTTGAAGGTTTCAAGCATTCATTTACAAGCATGAAGGTTTTGAACAAGCAATGGTGACACAAGTAGTCGCAAACAGACCTACCAAGGACAGAAACTTGGCAGTATCATGGGAGTCTTTGTTTAATCATGATGGATAAGTTTATGACTCGATAAAAAACACATAGTTATCCCTACAAAAAAATGGTGAGAAGATGAAACCTTTGCCTCACTACTTATGCGCATGCGTTCACCTAACACAACCGTGTCACCCCCTAGAGGGTGCCCGTCTTTTTGGTGTTTCCAAGGACTCAATAGTATATGTTTGAAGGATACCCTTGAAGTAGGGGACAACATCATATACCACCTTCAAGCATCTAGGTGCATGCCTATGGTGAGAATCTACGAGAGAGATTCTTTCCCCTCCTTGCGCAAAATATAATGCCTCCTTTCGGATGTGATCAGGGTAGGAAACTAACTAAGGAAATTTTTTAGTGGGATTCCATTCACACTAAAATTCAGTGCCCTTGATACAGGGTTGATGCCTCACAGCCACACCAACACCCAAAAGTCATACACCCCCGCAAGCAAGGCTAGGAGTGGCACCGCTCAGTAAAACAAACAGAGCCTTCTCAAGATGATAGTCGAAATCAAGAGAAGGAAGTTAACATGGTTTTGGAGTCTTTAGAATCAACAAAACATTCTTTATTATAGTGAAGTGGAATCACCAATGATAGGTGCATATTCACTTGGGTCGTTCCGAGAGGTTCAACTTCTGGCAGGCCCTCTAAAGGTGACACAACTTGGCTTGGATTTGAGGGTTTGATTTTCTGTTTCTCTCAAAGAGAGAAGAGCATACTTCTCTACCTCGTCACCTTACCCAAACACATCAAGCATATTCATCACTGAGCTAGCTTCACTCAACCAAATCCACAAGCTTTTGGGTTTTTGGTTCTCTCAAAAAGAGAAGAGCATAATCCCCTGGCAAGTAGAAGTGATAAAGATTCACTACCTTGCTTTTCTTTCCTAGGTATCCATCATTCTAGCAACATCTAGGTCTTGGTTTCATCCATGGGAATGATTTCCATGTAATGAAGAGCCTATTCCCCTACTTTACTATCAAGACCCTTGAGAAATTTTAACAAAGCCCTAATTATACTATGTGAATGAAAGCAAGAAAAAAAACACAATGTTTTAAATGATCTTCAGCAATCGTCCTGCAAGCAAATAGTTATCAAGTTTTATGATCTTCGACAAAGCGACCTGTGTGTGTGTGAATTTTGTACCTAGCTATAGACACAACACTTCAGTAAAACATTAGAGGTTAGCAAAAACTAAAATCTGCAAGTAATTGAAACTATGCTAACTAGGCGATTTAATACCTTCTAGTAGGTGCGAATATGATGTTCTTAGATTGAAATCGAGATCAGTGACAATGCAACACCTAAATGAAGGATTTAAGATGATGAAAGCAATGAAATATGAATTAAAATTAATCTATATTTTTGTATTTTTTATGCAATAAGAATGAGAAACTGTATGAATCTAAGCTAGAATATATGAAATTGAGTTTGAATGCAGATTTAATCTAAGAAATTATATGAATGAATATAAAAATCTATGATATGAAACTATGAATACTCAAAATAATAAATGAAAATCTCACAATAGCCTTGATTCGAAAAAGATTGACTCTTCAATCACAACTTCGCCAGAGTGAGGATGTAATTTCGAGGTGTTGATAAGGCACACCTTTGTGAAGAGATGAGCCTTGATTTTATAGAAATCCAGGGCTTTGAGGATGCAAGAGAAAGACCATAAATCACTCTTGATAAACTCAGGTTGATTTTTGAGTTATCAGGAAATCAAGAATAAATAAACTCACAAAAATCATGCAAAAGCAGTGTTTAACTCAAAATAGAGTTTAGATCAAATTTCAACTCATCATCAGATGTTGAGTTTCAATTTTAAAATTGATTGATAATTTCTAGTTGCCTGCTTTTCTAATTGTGCATGATTTAATTATAAATTAATTTAATAATAAAGTGATTTATTCTCAACTTAACTGATTTTGAATTAAAACAATTGATTTATGGGCTAATCAATTATTAAATCAAACTTTATTCAAAAAACTATAATATTAAATATTAACAACTAACTTTAATTAATTAAATAGGAATTTAATCAATTAGTCATAAGATTTTTGATTTATTGTCAAAATTAAATAATACAATTTAGGAATAAATATAATACAATTTAATTAAACAATTAAGTGGCAGTATTAAATCTGATTAATTAAATATTTAGAATATTCAATTAATCAAACTTTAGGATAAATAAGATTTATTGCCAAATAATCATTAAATTAAAGATAATTAAGATAATTAGGAATATTCAAGGAATATTCCTTGATGCAGAATTTAAGATAAAATCAATTAGGATTCGATAATGTGCAGATGTGCCTTAGGTTAGGACTTTGATGTCAATTTAGTTCGAATTGAAGATGTAGGAGGTTAATGAACTAATAGCCCATTTTTGGGGTATTACATTTTGCCCCTCTTTGAATCACTGTGCAAAGCATAGTGGTTCAAAGAATAGTCTGTGTATGATATAGATGTCTGAGATTGATTTGAAAGATGAACCAATTCCAAGATAGAAATCGATTAAAAGATTGCAAAAAGATGTCGACCCAGGTCCAGGATGACTAGGAATCAAGATCTGAGATTGATTTGAAAGATGAATCGATTCTGAGACAGAAATCGATTGAAAGATTGGAAAAAGAGATACCGACCCAGGCCCAGGATGACTAGGAATCAAGATGATGCTAGCTATATCAACAATGAACTGATGATTATGAAAAAGTGCCAAAACGCTTGATTCTGAACCTTATGATTGTGAAGAAGTGAGTGACCGATTCCATACCTAGATGTCCTTGTATGAATCATATTGGTATCACATTCTGAACCCATAAGTTACGAAGAAACAAGGAAATGACACAAATGAACCGATGGTTATGAAAAGATGATACAGTTTACAAGATAGATCAGGATACCAGATTGATATGGATCTCGATGAATTTGATATGCCCCAAGAGATGATAGAGTTTGCCCCAAGCGACGAGGACTTTTGATGAATCAACAACTAGATGTGGTTGTTGTCTTGATTACTGAGGAAAGATTTGATTTGCATACATAGATTGACAGACTTTGAATGATGTGCAATACCATGCCCCCTTCGGGATAAAAATTGAAATCTGACAAGAAAAGTTAGCGTTGTAGTTTAGAAGCATGTTAATTGATTTGAGAAGTGGTTATACACATTCGAGAACGTGTTCTGCATTGTTTAGAGGTCCTAGAGACCAAGTTTGACTAGGTTAAACCATGAGTTGACCATAGTTGACCAAGTTGAAATTTTGATAGTTTGATGTAAGATAATCAGTTAAGTTAAATTCTGGATTTCTGTGATGATTGAAGGTTGATTGTGCAAGCAGTTGACAATATAAATGATCTCAGATTTCAATTTTGATCTCGAAAAATGATTCTACTTGCTATTTTGTTGGATGGACCTTCGTGTAAGATTCAACTCTTGTAGTCATGTTTAGCATTTTTTTTTTGAAGAATCATTTGAGTGTTCAAGCAATTTGTGAGATCATGCAAAGTGTAAAATGAAATGCAAACCTAGGAGCTAGGACCTAGTCACTAATCATGCATTGATTCGTTCTCATCATTGAACTTTTTAGGTAACCAGATAAATCGATACAATGCCCACTAGCTAGGAAACTATAGACATATGAATATTGATTTGTATGTGCAAGAATCAATACAACGCCCACTAGTTAGGCAACCATGGACATATGAATATTGATTTTTTTTTTTGGAATGTCAGATTAGATATAAGCACCAAGGCACAAATGCTAGGATGACCTGAATATCATGTCCATTTTGATATAGCAATTTGTATAAGAATCAAAACATAAATGTTGTGATGACCTGAATATGCCTTGCATTCAAACACATCAAATAGTCAAGAGATCATTCTAAATCCAGTGTGAATTACCCGTAGTGACCCTTTATCATTCACATCCTTAGGCAAGATCATGTTTCACAGTAGGAGAACTCACTCACTCAAAAAGATAATAGTTAGGTCAAACTTCTTTGAATTTTTTGGGTATTAATGGTCAAGGTACACATGGCCATCCAATTTGAGATAGAGGCTCTTATAGACGGACACCATTTCAATGCAAAATTTCTAAAGTTGTTAGATTTTCACATACAAGTAGAAGACAAAGAAAAGATTATGCCCCCAGTCATCACTCTATAAATCCTGTAAAGGACATCATCGAAGAGCTCAAAGGACACAATATGCAAAAATCTCAATGTGAATCAGTAAGTATACAAGGAGATAAAAGCATGTAAAAGCATAGATTGTTTTTAGTTTGTGTTTGATTGCATTGTTGTAGATGCAAAATCCTTTCTGGAGAGGAGACAGACTGACTAACTCGGATGAAGCTTCAAAGGACTTTGACTGGATATGACACGTCTAAAGTATACTAGAGACCATAGGATATGACATTGATTTCCCCCAAGTGTTAGGCATTGATAGGATACAGACGCGTGAGCCAATTGGTGTACCAACTGACTTATTGAAAATAGGAATGCGGGAACAAACCAAGAGATATGTACAAACTAAAGAAAGACTGAAAGTTGGGAAAGACCAAGATTGCATTGATAGATGGATCGTTTTGAACAAGTGGCACCCGTTTGCTGGGTTTTCACCATCTTGGTAGAGATTCTATTTTTGTTACCAAGGCACCTATTTTCAGGTTTTCACCAAGGCACTTTTTTCTTTTTATTCTTTTTTAGTATTTTTAATTTTTTTAATTTTTTTTGTATTTTTAAATCTTTTTACTTTTTTTGTGAATCATCAAGGCACCCATTGCTAAGTTTTCACCAAGATGTTCACTTTTTAGGACTTTTTCCAATTTTAAAGATTTTTTCAGGACATTTTTACCATAGACTGAATGCCTTAGGCATAGAATTTCTTCAGATGAAGAACGTTGATTGGTTTTCAGAGCTGTTCTCCTTCAGTCATTGAGAGTTGATAGGAACCAGAGCCAAAAGTAGCAGTGATTACAAAGGGACCTAGCCAGTTGGGTTCAAACTTCCCCTTGCGTTCTCTATGTGATTGATTTTTAGGATTCTCTCAAGACTAGATCACCAACCTGAAATTCTCTGTGTCTGACTTTCTTGTTGTATCCTCTAGACATTCTTTTCTGATACACTCTAGATGATCATATGCTACTTGTCTGCGCTCATCTAGTAGTTCAAGTTCTTGCAACTTAGACACTTTGTAGTCATCATTAGTTACTAGACCATGCATTCTGATTCTTAGTGATGGGATTTCAACCGCAATAGGTAGTACCGCTTCAGACCCATAAACTAAAGTGAATGGTGTAGCCCCACTGGGTGTTTTGATACTTGTTCTGTAGGCCCAGAGAGCTGGATTGATCATGAGATGTCAGTCTCTTCCTATTTTATTAACTGTTCGGTGCAATATTTTCAATAGATTCTTATTAGAAGCCTCTGCTTGTCCATTCCCTTGAGGATAGTAGATAGATGACCAGTGTTGTGTAATCTTGAATTTGGCACATAGATCATCTAAGTCTTTGTTCTTGAATTGTCCATCATTATCTATGACTATATAATGTGGAATACCATATCGGCATATGATGTAGTTCAAGATGAACATAGAGATTTGCTTTCCAGTTGCTTGTGTTAAAGAGATTGCTTCTACATACTTCGTGAAATAATTTGTAGTTGTAATAATGTGGGTATGCCCATTAGAAGAATGAGGATCTATGGATCCTATAAGATCAAATGCCCATTGATGAAAAGGCCATTGTGTAGTGAAGGGGATTAGATCTCTCCCTGGAGCATGAATTAAGTTGCCATGCACTTGGCACTTTTGACATTTCTTTGCATACTTGATAGATTCTTTTTCCATTGCAAACTCCCAAGCAAGATCATATTGTGTAGTCCCAATGTCTAGCAAGGTGGATAACAAGAGGGATTGGCAAGATGGTGGAAGAGATGAAAGACAAAAGAATGAAGGAGAATGAAGGGAAGAAATCCTCAAGGGAAAACTCCTCAAGAATACCCAAGCTAGGAAAAAAATGTCATGTAAAGTGCATTTGGACAAGCAATGAAAGGCCAGAATAGGATAAGTCACAAAATCATAATGCAAGAGCAGGAAAGGATGCAGTCCAAATGAGTAGACATGTCAAGAGGCTTCATAGCACTATGTTTTACTCTTTTTTTCTTTTTTTTCTTTCTAGATCAAGACCAAAGGGGAAAAGGATAGCGATAGGAGAAAATGAATGGAGGAAGATAGACATGAAGGCTAAACATGAAAGGAATGAAAGCAAGATCATCTTAAAATAGCTCACAAGATAGCTGAATGTTCGTGTATAGGTCAACATTGTCAAGATCAAAGAGAGAAGACAAAATTGATGAAATATGTAGAAGAACTATGCATGATGCCTGATTGCCAGGTTTTCATCATGGTACTTATCCAAGGTGCCAAAAAAGAGTGGTTTTTACCATAGGATGAATTTATTTTTTTTACTTTTGCTACCAAGGTGCCTATTTCTAGGTTTCCACCAAGGCACATTTTCAATTTTTTTTTTCTTGGAAGAAGGAAAGCTCTTTAGATAATGATCCTTGAAAGGATAAACCATGATATGCAAAGGATTCCAAATGATATGCTCAAAGATGTTGATAGGGAAAGGGAGATGGAAGAGAAAATTGGAGAATAAGATTTTATGTAAAGCGAGTGAGGTTGGAAGATAGGAGGAATAGGCAAATGAGGAAAAAGGATAGAAGGTAGGAGGATAATGAATGGAAAGATTGTGAAAGGGTAGATGGAAAGGAAGGAAAGATCAAGGTCAACACACACCTTGAAGGATGGTGAGAGGATGGAGGAAATGTGAATGAAGGAATACATGAAGGAATATGGTGAATGGATAGAAGAGGTTGCAGTTTAGGCACATAGAATGGAAGAATGTTTTTGGAAGAAGATGAAGTGGAAGTATTTGGAAGCTTGAATGTCAACTTCACTTGTTTCTCAACATTAGACTCTTTCAAGAGAGACTTTGGAATCCATATAGCCATAGGCTTTTTATTTCTTTTTGATGATTTAGAGAGAATATCTTCAATGATGGATTTTGGAACCCATACTTATCTTGTAGTTTTTTTCTTAGATATCTCTTTTGACTTTGTGCCTCCGTGTCGATTAGAGGAGACATGGTGATCTTCTTTTTTTGATGGATTCTTGTATTGTTTCTTTTTCTTGTATTGAACATTCAAGTTACTTCCAAAAGACTTGGACTTGTGGAAGAAGAGGGATGATATGACGGGTTTAGATGGGTGAGTGGATGAAAAGGATTCAAGGGTATGAATCTATGTTGATCTTGAGGAAAGATAGGAGATGGAGGGACATAAGGACCCAAGATGGATGATGAATGAGGAGAGTTAGGAGGGGAAAGTGAGGGGACGTAAGGGACCAAGATGGAAGGAAGATGTGAAGCTCTTAGTATTGGTGGAGGAGGTTCAAGGATGGACATGGAAGATACAAAAGGATAATCAATAAGTTCATCAACATCTATATGACAACCAAGGACATCAACATCTTTAGAGTGAGCATTAGAATTTGCAATAGTATCATGAACATTTGGAATAGGAGCAATTTGTTTGATAGGATTGTTCGGAGCTTGAAAAGACTTAGGAAGAGTAGAAAGTGGAAGCAAACATGGAGTGATAGAACAAAAAGATGGAAGACTTTGATCTTGACAAGGAGCTTTGGATAGCACAAGTGTACAATTTTTTTCTTGATTTTTAATAGGCTTAACATTGGAAGTAACAACATTAGTTTTAATAACCTTAATGGAAGTATCCTCTTTGGAAAGGGCAAGTATAGTAAAGTTATTTGATTGTCAATAAGCTCAACGGTGTAAGTGGTAGCTTGATATTGCTTAGGAGAAGACTTAAGACATGGTGGGATGAATGAGAAAGGGCATATGGGATCAAAAGAACCATGGAACAGATAAGAGACATCATGAAAAGGATTGGATGACATGGATGTTTCTTGATCTTGATCTTTCTTTATGTTCTTTTCTTTATCATTTTTGGAGTCCTCTTGACATGGAACCACTTCTAAGGACAAGGAAGCATGTTGGGATTGCATGGAAGACTTTGGAAGAGATGGTGGAGGACTAATTGAAGTAGGAATTATAGCATATAAAATCTTAGGCTCTTTAGGTTTAGCATTATTGAAAGTATTTGCAGCCAAGTGAAGGTTAGCTTGAGTTTCTTTAAGAGGTAGTCCTTGAGGATAACTATAGGAAACCACATGAAAAGTATTATGATCTTTTGTGGATGTAGAACTTGTGAAATATTTGATAGGCTTGGAAGCTTTAGGAAATGTATGGGCATTGGAGGAAGTAGGGGATGTAAGCGAACCATCACAAGACAAAGGTTCATCATTAACATGATCTTTCTTGAGAGTGTAATCTTTATTTTCAACATGAGAGTTCTTAGAGGAGAGATCCTTATAGTATTGACATTTATAATTAGTGCGGAAAGCTTTCTCTTCTTCAAGTGAAATAGATGGATCATCTAGGTATTATGCACAGAAATCATCAAAGTCTCTTTCAAAATCAGAATCATATGAATCACCATCACAATCTTTCCAATTGTGACGTCCCATTTCCAGTAAGCACGAGCACATGATGAGGACTCTTAGGAATAGAGGTGTCATAGGTATCATTACATTGTCCATCATCATAGTCATCAAATTCTTCAAAGATGGGTGTGTCACTCTCCATGGAAGAGGTATCATAAGGGTTATCAAGTTGCTCAACATGGTATGTCTTGAGATGAGGAGTAAGACTCTTGGGAGAAGTAGAAGAGGAAGGTGAAGACCCAATGGAGGAAGAAGATGAGGAAGATGAGGAAGAATGAAAAGACTTAGAAGATGAAAGACATTTGGAAGAAGGAGGTCATGACAGGATCATGTGTATGATCCTAAAAAAAGAATATGATTTAATCAATTTTTCTTTTATTTCTGTCATAAACTTATCACTCATGGGATTTTTGGAGGAATAATACTCTTCGAATTAAGCAATGAGTTCGAGATCATCCCTTTTCAAGAGAGGTTCCATAACAAGATAGTTGAAATTCATGGTTCTAGAAGAGGAGTAATCAAGCATGGAAGTGACAGAAGAGATGAATAGAAGAAAGTAGAGTAGATAATAAGAGGAAAAGAATCAAGAAGACGTGAAGAGTTTTAGGAAGAAGAGGAAGAAGCGTGAAGGAATAGGAGAAAGGATGGAAATGGGAGAGACATGAGAGATGTGGAAGAAAGAAGATGAAGAGTCATTTTGTGCAACTTGATACCATTTAAGTTCATTTGGATGTTGAGGAACATGTCATAGCACCTGAGATTTGACCTAGACCGACCAAGGATGACTAGAAATGACAAGAATCAGTTCGCTATTTTGACAGAATTTGGGAATAGGCTGTAAAAACTAGATTTTTGACAAATTTGACCAATCTCTGACAACTTTGACTTTGGATTTGATATGAGTTTTGAAATTTTAGGATGACTTTTGACACCGGAAAAGATTTTTGCTTCAGATTTGCAATTTTTCAATTTTTCAGTATCAGTTTGTTTGCAAATTTTTCTGTCCAGTTTTTGAAGGTCTATGTAAAAGTTTGTCTCAAGCAACCTAGTAGACATCAAGCACGCAGAATAGCAAGGGGAGAAAGAAATCTTTTGAAAACAATGAACAAGGGAAAAAGCAACCTTGCGCATGAACAAGCAATAGTGACTTATTGTGCTAATCCCTAGAAATACTACTTGTGTATGTTCCAAAAAGTTTTTCAATAATGCACATATTCCTAGAAAATGAAAAATTTAGCCTCACTAGGGTTTGTAGTAATGGTTTGACTCTGCAACTTTTATGATCTCAAGAAGGAGAACTCCAATCTAGGTGCATCGGGGTTTTGACACAGTTTGAGAATTTAATCAATTAGGAGCTGCTAGGGAGATATGATAGCCCAACAAGAGACCACACCTGTGAAGATTTCCTCCACAAGAACATTTATATAGCGGTTGTTGCTACCATGACGAAAATTGATATTACCGCTTGAGGTTCCATCTATGTGGTTGACCCAATTAAGAGAATGTCCACTATAGTTAACCCTCTCTAAAGGTGACTCACACAAGATACCACATGGAGACTGGTTCCAGATTCAAGGATTTGAGTTTTTGATACTACCCAAAAAGGGAGTAGAGCATAGTCCTCTAGCCTTTTCAATTTTAACCAAAATAAAGTAGATAGATTAATTCGAAACACTAAGACCAAGATTATCTCACAAAGATCTATGACATCAATTGCTTATGATCTATCAACCCCTCCGGAGAGAGAATGTATCAATCAAAAGTTGAAGACACACAAATCTAGTAGAACATGAGACGCTCTCAGTAACATCCCTACCTACAAGGGGATCCTTCATCAAGAAGAGCTTTGCATGAAAACAAGCGAAAGAAGCCCACTCTCTCAAGATCATCTGCAAATAGTGTTCATAGGGCCTAATTACTATGTGTAACAAATATGCAAAAAACAAATCTATGTTCGTTTTAGAGCCCAAAACTAAAGTGTGAATTATGAAAGCTGTAAAGGCACTCAAGCTTGACACAAGAGAGTTTGTTTTATGTCCCAAAATGAAGTGTTATCAGATGTAATAGAATACCTGATTTCCTCGCAATGCGCTTAGTAGATTTTACCTGTTTTAGCAATTTTTGAGCATTTGTCTTCTATCTTTTGTATCCACAGGATGTACCTGCACCTGCACCTGCAAACCACTGTTATGAAAAACTTACCTATTCTTGTACATGAAACCCACTATTATAAAAATCCATAAAAAAAGAAATGCAACTTGTCCACCCCACATGGTAGAAAATCAGGTTAGTCAAAGATAATATGTCATTTGATAATCGAAAAACTTGTTGTCATAAAAAATCAGATTCTGACCAGTCTATACTAAATCAATAATAACTTTACAAATAAAAAAATAAATAATCTAAACCAATGGAAAATGAAAGCTAACTGAAATAACTTTCCAAAAATATAAATTTTGGATCTGTATCATGTCATATGTGCATGTACCAATAAAAACATAAGTCAGATTTCATAAAATCAGGTCAAGACCAGTCTTCACTAAAATGATCATAACTTTTGCAAATAAAAAAATAAATAATCCAAAACAATAGAAAATGAAATCTAACTCAAATACCTTTCCAGAAATATAAATTTTGGATCTGTAGCATGTCATATGTGCATGTACCAATAAAAACATCACTCAGATTTCATAAAATCAGGTTTAGACTAGTCTTCACTAAAATGATCATAACTTTTGCAAATCAAAACAAAATTAATCCAAACCAATGGAAGATGAAATCTAACTCAAATACCTTTCCAGAAATATAAATTTCAGATCTGTATCATGTCATATGTGTATGTACCAATAAAAACATCACTCGGATTTCTGAAAAAACAACCCAAAAATTTATCACAAAACTCACAAAAATTAACCTTGTGGTCGTGGGTTCGAGAAAAATGATAGAAATTTGATAGAATAGAATGGAAACCTATTTTAGGGCCCCATGGTGGGCACCAAAAATGTGTGTGTGAATTTTGTACCTAGCTGTATACACAACACTTCAGTAAAACATTAGAGGTTAGCAAAAATCAAAATCTGCAAGTAATTGAAACTATGCTAACCAGGTGATTTACTGCCTTCTAGTAGGTGCGAGTATGATGTTCTCAGATTGAAATTGAGATCAGTGACAATGCAACACTTAAACGAAGGAATTAAGATGATAAAAGAAATGAAATATGAACGCAAATTAATCTATATTTTTGTATTTTCTATGCAATAAGAATGAAATTGAGTTTGAATATAGATTTAATCTAAGAAATGCTATGAATTAATATAAAAATCTATGGTATGAAACTATGAATGCTCAAAACAATAAATGAAAATCTCACAATAGCCTTGATTCGAAAAAGATTGATTCTTCAGTCACAAATTTGCCAGAGTGAGGATGCAATTTCGAGGTGTTGATAAGGCAGACCTTTGTGAAGAGCCAAGCCTTGATTTTATAGAAATCTAGGGCTTTGAGGATGCAAGAGGAAAGCCATAAATCACTCTTGATAAACTCAGGTTGATTTTTGAGTTATCAGGAAATCAAGAATAAATAAACTCACAAAAATCATGCAAAAGCAGTGTTTAACTCAAAATAGAGTTTAGATCAAATTTCAACTCATCATCAGATGTTGAGTTTCAATTTTAAAATTGATTGTTAATTTCTAGTTGCTTGCTTTTCTGATTGTACATGATTTAATTATAAATTAATTTAATAATAAAGTGATTTATTCTCAACTTAACTGATTTTGAATTAAAATAATTGATTTATGGGTTAATCAATTATTAAATCAAACTTTATTCAAAAACTATATTATTAAATATTAACATCTAACTTTAATTAATTAAATAGGAATTTAATCAATTAGTCATAAGATTTTTGATTTATTGTCAAAATTAAATAATACAATTTAGGAATAAATATAATACAATTTAATTAAATAATTAAGTGGCAGTATTAAATCTGATTAATTAAATATTTAGAATATTCAATTAATCAAACTTTAGGATAAATAGAAATTATCACCAAATAATCATTAAATTAAAGATAATTAAGATAATTAGGAATATTCAAGGAATATTCCCCGATGCAGAATTTAAGATAAAATCAATTAGGATTCGATAATGTGCAGATGTGCCTTAGGTTAGGACTTTGATGTCGATTTCATTCGAATTGAAGATGTAGGAGGTTAATGAACTTATAGCCCATTTTTGGGGTATTAGAACCTACAGACCATTGTTATGTTGTGACAGAAACATAGATATAAAATCAACAACAGAAAGTAAATGTCAGGAAAAAACAACAGTAAATTACAGAATCTAGAAATATTAAATGTCTGACAGTAAAACTTCACGGGAGAAAGTACTAGGGCCTGCGCGAGAATGTGTTTCGTTATGCGAGAGAGTGCTATCAGAAGCAAAACTTCACACGGTATGCTCAGAAATATCGTGTGAACTTCCGTACACAAAGAAGTACAGATGTATGGTAGATTACATAATTCAAAAAAAATGTTTGAGATTGATGAGACCGGAAATCAATTTTTCTGCCCCACGGTGGGCGCCAGAATGTCTATAGTTGAACGTGGACCTCTAATCCAGCCATATACACAACATAGTCATTGCTCGATCATCGAAATTACGAAGGTGAGTATGAATTACTCAACTCACAATGTCTATCGATTCGACCTGTTGCCTCCTAATTAGCTGGGGTGTTTAAATTACTTGAGCCAACAACCAAAAGACCAAACTAAGACAAAGGATTTTCGAAAGCTTGAGAGATAAAAAAAATGAGAAATTAAACTATAATGGAGATGCAATTAATCTAAAATGAAGATGCATATTTTAAGCTAAGAACTTGAAAGGAATATGAGAGTGCAGATTTGATCTAAAAGAGCTTGAAATAAATCTGAAAATTAAGCTATGAGCATGGTAAACAAACTAATTATTATGAGAATGCAACATTATAGTAAAATGAAATTAATCTAAATGTGCAATAAAAGTTTGAAAATGTGAAATAGTTGAGACTAAAATTCGCTATAGTTTATGTGCTCTCAAATTGCCTTTTTTTCGAATCAAGGAGAAGGTTCATAATATAGACAAGCCCGAAGAAGGAATGAAGAGTTTCTTGAAATGAAACGTTTGACTCTTCATTCCCAATTGAGACAAATATTGAGAAATTACTTAATTAAAAGAATGAATTATTGCCACATATGGGTGACCCTTCGAATATTTTAAATTATTAAATCCAAATAAGATAATCCATTCAAATAACCAAGTAATATTAATTCATTTTATGTGTATTAGCTAAAGGGGGTGGGTTTAATTTAATTTAAAGCACTTAGGACTTTAGAATTAAATCAATATATCATAGGGATTATTTAGCTAATAAAGTCGAATACTTAAGAATTAATTATAGTGCGAGATTAATGCAATTTAGGGTTTTTTGCAATTGACATCAAGTCAAATAAAGTCAGGTAGAAGAGAGAAAATTTCCTAGTAAAATAGGACTTTAATGATGTAAAATCGAAGAAAATGTACCAAAATTGATTTAAATTATAAAGTGCCCATTTTGGGGTATTATAGTAACCAAGGTCTATCCAAAGAAGATTGTAATTAAGAGGTCTAGGCATCACATGAATAAGAGTATTTGAAGAATAATTGGACCTAATTTAATAGGTAAAGTGATGATGCCTAATTTTTTCTTAGAAACATTGTCAAAGCCACAAATAAGAGTATAATCAGGTTTAATAGTTGAAACATCAACTTTGATTTCTTTGAGAATGTACATACTAAAAACATTAAGTCTAGACCCATTATCAGTTAATGTCCTACAAATGAGATTGCCATTGATGAGGATATCTACCATAAGGACATCATATCGATCTTGAACTTCTTTGGGAGGTAAATCATCTTGAGTGAAAAGAATTTGAGGTGGGACTAGATTGCAAAAATGAATTGATATTAACTTGATTAGGGGGTGGAGTTGAAGAGTGGTTAAATATTTTTACAAGGATTCATGATATGTAGGAGAAGTTTGAATAAGTTCCCAAAGTGAAATCTTAGTAGGAGTATTAGGGATTTTTTGTATTAAGTCATATACTCCATTCTAATATTTTGAGTAAAATGGGGTGGAGAAGGTGGGAGAGAAGTAGGAACAATCAGATTAGTAGGTTGAGAATTGTTTCATGTATGATAGGTGTGAGACACCACATGATAATCCTTAAATAACTCAAAGGGGCTTCTAGGTCTTCCTTTAAAAGTTGTGGTAGGCTTATTTGGAGTTTGAAAAGGATGTTGAGGACCTTATATCCTTTAACCGTAATCATGGGTGTAGTGGAAGTTTGAGGATTAGATTGAGGATAACCTTTAATAGTGATGATAGGTCTATTAAAAGGTTGAGAGGGAGTTGATTGAGGGTATCCTTTAACAATTATCATAGGATTTTTGACTACCGTAGGTTGAGCATGAATAATGACAACATTAACTTGAGTAGGCTCCTTATTATTCATTGGTTCGTCACTAGAAGGGAGAGAATTAAGGAAATTAGTAATGATAGGATCCTCTTCTTTTAAGATTTCATTAGAATAGGGATTATGAACTTCCTTTAAGGCTTCATCTCTACTAGGATTGTCAAATGAAGGAAAAGTGATATTAAGAAAAATATTTATGATGTCCTCCTATTGCGCTAAGATATCCTCATAAAGGGGGTATGTCATAGGAGAAGGATCATTACACAATAAAGTCACCATTGGAAAATGGATAATGATTGAGATGAGTAGAACGTAAAGTATCCTTATGGGGATGGATAGTATCATCATGGAGAAGATGCATATTAAGAGAATAATCAACATTATCTTGTATATTAACTCAAACCAAATAGGGAGATCATGAAGATATGGATTATTGTCTTGGCTTAATATGTCCTCATGAGGATGAGGGTCCTTAGGAGAACAAACCGAGATTAACCTATAGAAATTATTCATGATAGGATATGCAAAATAAAATTATATGCTTATACTTCCATGCAAATACATAAAGAAGAAATGATCTATGTGACTAATGAGTGCATGAAATAAAATATTTTTGTATTTTTGAAACATGTAAACATGAAATGTAAGAATGTAATGAATGTAGCCATAGTAGATCTAGATACACACAACACAGAAAAGATATAAATGAAATGCATAAAAATGATATGTAGATATAAAAATGTAATATAAAAGAGATCTAAATAGATGCACATAATGTGATAAAGTAGATCTAGATAGAAAAGGAAATCTAACACCAAAATAAAAATGGAGATGTAAGACGTTGGGCTCACCAAAATATAATATATAAAATAGTTATCAATTGTATACAACCACTTTACACATACATTGGAATACTAAAATCTGACCCTTAGGCCAAATCTGATTTGTAAAAACCAAAAGGATGAAGGGATACAAATGCAAGACCTAGCTAGAAGGTGGACTTAGGGTGTTCCTTGTGTGGATAGGAAAAGAAGATTGCAAGGGATATATGCTAATGGTTAAGGAAATAATTACAAAAAAGATAAAATAGTAGATCTAATCTAATATATCAAAGTAGATGTAAGATATAAAAGTAGGAATGTGTGCACCTAAAAATGAGAGAAGGTATTCAAAGGTTTATTTTTCTGTCCGATGGAGTCTTGGAAGTGTCTGATTTACAAACCAGGCAATCTAGAATCCATAAACTTGAGATCTACAACTCTCCATTCTTCTTTTGGAACAAGTCAAACTTGGTTTGACCTATACCGGTATAGATAAAAAATTCAACCTATACTTGAAATTGTCAAAATTAGATTCAGAAAAATAGATCTAGAAAGGTCTTTGAATTGGGTCCTCAAATCGATAGCTATATCTACAATCTAAACCTACGCCTACACACAAGAGAGAAGGTGAAAATGTTGGAGGAAAGGGGTTTGCCTTGGTCAAATCCCTGTATAGGAATTAACCTTGAAATTTAATTTAAAGTACATGAGGAAATATAGTCCAAATTTGAAACATAAATTACCTTATATCTCAATGATGCAATGTCGCTTTGGAGATGATCACAAGTGTTGATGTAATAGATTGGACTCCACAAAAATCCAATAGGAAATCATGAAACCAAACCCTTGAATGATGAATGTCGTAGTTTTCCACAATGTGGGGTTGAATAAGAAAGAGAGGAAGAAGAATTGAATGAACGAACGTAGATCTCCTTCCTTGATAGAAAACTCCTTTGCCTCCTATGGAGAAAGAAGCTAGCTCTATAGAAGTAAATACTTGAATGCTTGAAGGAAGATGGATTAATGCCTTGAATGAATGATTTCTTTCTTGAAATCCTTGAATACACAATAGCCTACTTGTAGAAATTCTTGTTAATTGTGGATGTGATAATGAGGGGAAGAGGTCTCCTTTTATAGTGATTTTGGGGTCCAAATTTGTGAAGTTCGATCTCACTAGGTAGGAAAATGAAAAGTACTTTGCATTGGTCTTGAAACCCATCAAAATTAAACCCTTGAGGTATTGGTCAAACTAGGTTTGATCTATATTAGTATAGGTCAAATCAGGATTGACCTATATCAGTATAGGTTGAACTATGTTCAATCTATACCTAGAAGGGTGAACCCACAATAGTGAGTTACACTTTTTTTTTTAAATGGACACTGAACTCTACATTTAAAAAAAAACTTTCAGATTCAGATACATATTGTCATTAAACCATTTGAAATAAGAAGATGAAGTAAATTAGAGTCTTTTATAATTTTTTGTCTAGATTCTAAGTATATTTTTTATTTTTATTTTTGAATTGATTTGGATGGTTTTTTCTTTCTCCCACGAAAACTAGTATGTTGCTGAAAATGTCATTTTCAAAGAGTTACATTGTTTTCATAGAGCACAATTTTTTTTTCTAAAATATCTATATTAATGTGCTTCTTTCGAATTTAGTTTTCTAACATCTATACAAAGGGCATGCAATTGGTTTTATGATATTGTTGCACATTTTATTAATGTTTGAAGTTTATTAATGTTTGATGTTGACATACCTTGACTACATAGATTATAACTTGTTGCGTATTTGTCCAATTTTATTTTTATTTATTTTAATAGAAATAGAACTTCAATATCTAGGGAATAGATATTTTTTAGAATTATTTTTTCTGTCATTTACTATTTTTCCATAAGCGTCAAATATAGAGGTAGACATACGATGAAATATCTATGTTTAGTAAAACTAAAAATACAAAGTCATAATAAATTTAATATATATTAACATTATAATAATTGGAAAGATTTTTCTCAGTAGTACCTTACTACATAGATAGGTTTGTCAAATGGATTCATTTGATCTGCCAAAAGATAAAGTCGAAGTGATTTTTTGTCAGCATTTTAATAGGTGCGAAGGAGACTCCATTGTAGGTATGGATGAGGAGTATAGATGTTATATCAATATTTTTTTTTATCTAAGAGGCTTTGAGCTAACCATTTGTAATTAATTCCTTCAAATGGAACCTCTCAAGCCTTAAATCATCATATTTTATTAACAATATGTTATTTTAGCAAAAATCAACATGTCTAAAAAAGTGTAACCCACTATTGTGGGGTCACCCAGAAGATGTCAATTTTAAGGTAAAAATTGTGGGATTCTTGAAGTGTTAAAAGTTTTAGGGAAAAACAGAAGGATAAGCGGAAAAATAATTTTAAGGTAAAAATTGTGGGATTCTTGAAGTGTTAAAAGTTTTAGGGAAAAACAAAAGGATAAGCGGAAAAATAAATCATAAATGCTAAAATGAGACCAAGAGGGAAATGAATTATGTGAATGAATGGATAAATGGGAAATTGTGCATAGAAATTAGATCCATTCTTGACTTTTGAACAAATAATATTGATCTGGAGGATGCAAAAGGGCTTGAAGAACGTGGGATTAATGTGGGAACCCATAAATGCTAAAAATGAGGCTAAAAATGAGCACCTAAAAAGGGTGCTTACTTTTTAAGATGATACAGGTACTAATCAATTTCATGCCATGATTTTTCTTTAAATAAAAATAAATTTAAATTCATTATTTTTTAGAGCATTATAATATTATTTTATATATTTAAAGTTTCATCTAAATCACAATAGAAATTTCTGATAGTCTAATACCACCAAGTTACATATAGAACTAAATAACCCTAATCCATCTCTACCATTTCAAAACATCAACACCACCAAACCACATTCAGAGCTAATGATACTGCTCCTCTATCATTTTAAAGAGCACTATACTTGTCCATTCCAATTATCCATCTAAGCTAATAATTGCACAACTCTATTTTTATTTAATAAATCCTACATTATTGAAATTAAAAATACAAAACATTTTATTTCTATCCCACTAAATTAAAACATTGTCAACCACTTACTGCAAACTTAACACCACAATTTTCATAGGTATGGTGAGTCATGCTATATTGAGCTCCCACATTGTATATAGTTATTTTGTGTTTTGTCTCATCTTTGCAAAAAGTTACTCTTGTATGTTGCGTGTAGGGGAATTTATTGTCTTGATTCTAGTTAAATAGTAAAGTCCATATATATCACCATAGGTGTATGCTGCAATAGATTAAGATTACAATACTTTACCATTGATATCTGGTACATGTACTTTTGAGTATAACTTTTTGTCACATAATTTTAAGTTGGGAAGATAACTTTCCATGGATATGGAGGATATATTTTATCCTATTTAAACTTGGATCTATCACTAGTGGCTCTCTTTCATAGAAAAGTTGGTTATACCAAGAATCTTTCTTGATAGTGGCTTTCCTTGATAGCGGCGATGGTGCTCTATTCATCCAATGTTCTCCTTTGAGCTATACTCCAAAATACATAACAACTATTCATAATGATAAGAGAAAAGGATGGAGCTTGGTTACAACAACTATTTCTCTAAGAAATGAAGGTGTGCAACTCTAAGTCCTTAAACAACCTCACACATCAATTATTCTCAAAGCATTAGTTCCATTGATACAAATTCTGATATGCATATTAATCAACAACATCATGTGCACTCAACTCAACAATATGAAAACTTCATTTGACTATTGTTTTTTAGATTTAAGTGAAGACAACAAACACCAACAAATATATTAAATATGACCAGTGTAACATACTAATGATTAACATGTCTCATAAGATTTAAGTTAATTGTCCTATTACACTAGATTAAAATTACTCAAAATTATTAAACATGACCAGTGTAACAGACTAATGATTAACATGTCTCATAAGATTTAAATTAATTGTTCTATTACACTAGATTAAAATTACTCAAAATTTTATCCCTGCCCTTTAATATATCACCCGAATACATCTTCCTATCAGCTTAACCATTACACCTTATTGAAATGCAATTGCGACTCTATAAAAAGAATGCAGGAAAAGATAGCAGTTGTACAGGCACAAAAGTGCCGTGTTCTATACTCAAATTCTTTTAGTGGGCGTCCACAAATAAAGTAATTCACATCAAACGTTTCAAACTCTGCTATCAGTACAAATTGAGTGTTTTTCTTCTGGAAGACAGTTTGAACATAGCCCACAAGATAATTATCTCACTATCAAAACAAATATTATCATATTGTTATTTTTATTTTAAGAAATTCTCACGTACATTCACAGGTCAACCAAAATTTAAGCAGTAAATTAATATGAAATGTAAATCATATGCTTCCCATTTATATTTCCACATTGTATATTCTATTGCTTTTGTACTGCGAATCCGCATGCTATATACAGCCAAAGATGGCAGATCATAGATCACTATTTAATTGGACATCTTTCCATGAAACAATCAACTCACTTTCAAATTATTTCCCTGGTTTTATCCAAAATGACAGTCACCCTTCCATAGTCAAAACACATTTATACTGTTTACTTATCGATCACTATTTTTTTGAATACTAATAAGGAGACTGGTAATTTAACTTTTGTGCATTCCTGTTACAGATTGCTTTGGGTGTTTGTCTTTCACTTCAAAGAATTGATTTCTCTGAATTGACCATGACACGTTTTAGGTATGGAATTTTTTAGGTTTTGAAGTGAGAATGAGTAAAAACTGGGAAGTTTTTGGAATAATAAAAGCTAAGTCTCTAAGTAATCTTATTTGCTCTGGTTAATTAAAAAAATACTAATAAGAGCTAGTCAAAGTTTACCAATAATGAATCTTGTCTTTCATTACTCACTTTTTAATTGTGCGATCTATCCTTTACATTTCTAATTCAATCTATAATTTCTATTTTCTACTTCTTCATTTGGTGGATTTTGTTTATCCTTTGTTTACAAAAACAAATTCTTTTCTTCAAAGTGGAAGCTTGAGTTTGGTATACCAAAGGTTTGGCCTCTGCAACTTGGCGAAAACTCCTTTTTTGTAAGTATAATGAAATTTTTGTTGTTGATTGTGCATGGTAAAATCATCTCTTTGTTGCCATTTTAAAATTTGTAGTCTTTTCCCTCTTCTATTGAAGCTCATTCTCTAGCATATTTCTTCCTTTATTTTTGCATGACAAATCTTATACACTTTTCTAGATTGATTACTTTAAGATATCAATGCTACATTAGGAGTTTCTTAGTTTTTGGTTTCGGCATGCATCTATGCAAATGGTTGATTTGTCTATCTAATACCGGTCTAATCTGTATTTGTTTTGACAAATCATTCCTTGTCGCCTGCCATTTTCTGTTCCTCTATACGAAAATTCTCCCTTTGTATTTAGAGGATTGCAATATCTAATGTTTATTAATGGCTTTCCAGATAAATAGTCTCTACACCATGAACTTTCCATATATCTGGTGCAGGATGGTCTTAAAGTATTCCCTTTTCTGGGGATCCTCTAAATCGAAGACATCCAATAGTCTGAGAACAAAGGAATGATCGATGTATCTCTTGGCCAGCTTGGCATCTATATCTATGGAAGCCACAAATCTCAATAGGAATTCATAGACAATCTACAAGTAGGACCATGCAGGGTCCATTGTCTAAATGAAAACATATAGAAATATTGTATTAAAATGATTTTATCTCATTATAAAGTATTCACAAGCCTCTTGAAAGAGGTAACCTTCATTAAGAAATTCTCATTGAAAAATATTCAATGAATGATCTTCCATGTCTTTCCAAAGTCTTCTATTTAAATTAATTATACTCAATTCAACTATCATTTACCATCCACGTGAGATAGTTACCATTAGTTAAATTCATGAATTTTAATGCATGCATCTAGAATTCTTTTAATGACACCTACTGTGAAAGTAAAAGGCTATGACAATGGGGTCCTAACATGTACCCACTTAAAATATTTTCCCTTAAAACTTGGGATGATTTTTTTTTAAAACTTAGACTATCATGATCCTACATTACATATGTCAATAATTTGTGATACAATTATATTTGAATATTAGTGATGACGTGATTGTGAAACTATCATGATTGCTTTCCAAGGATAAAATCAAGTTCTAAGAAAGTGAATCCTTCACCATCAAGCTTTGTATGATAATATAAACTTGAACATGTTAATGATGACCTTCTTCAATTAACAGAAGACATGAAAACATGATCTATGCCCTATTTCATGGCAACCCCCTATAAATATCCTATGTAGCTAGTGCATCAAAAAATAACTTTTCAATTAAACACTCATTGATACATTACATAAAGCACACAAACAAAAGAAACAAAAGGAAGATGAAAAAGGGAAACACTATAAAAAAAAATGAAACAAATGAAAGAAATACAAGAACCATAAATAATTAAAACCTAATTACTGTAGGCTACTCAATTCTAGAAATATATGTATATAAACTAGATTTATATAACTATAGTCAAATTTTAAGATCCACCTAAAATCCAACAACGATAATCTAAATTGTAAAGATGAAAAAAAAAATGCTCCACAATACTCACTTGTCTTATGTGACTCTTCATATTTTTTTTCAACATTCTATCAAATATTTGACATGTCTTCTTCACAATTTTACAATTTACATGTATGTCTACCAAGATATTCTATTTCCCCTCCTAAAATTATAGTTACAAATATATATATAATTTTATCATTTGAAACAACTCTAGTAGTAATATCAAAATACAATGTGCCTATTTTGAACAAGTCAATTAAATGCATTCTTATATATAGAAAATGTGGTGTATGAACATCCTTTGCTACTAATGGTGAAGTTGGGTGGCTTTCACAACAATCCAACATTGATATCTTTAAATATTGTCTATGTTAAATTGCCATATTAACTTGAAAATAAACCTACATGTCAAATGAAACATAAGATGCTTTAGATTTTCAAAAAGAAGCTTTTAGTTTTTTCAATAGCTACACAATCCATGACTCTATAATTAACACCAAGCATAAAATTCATAATCTAAATTGGAAGATTTTTATTTATTGTACTAATTATTATTATAAAAACCTTGGGCAAGTTAAATAATGGAGAACCAAATTTACCAATGATGATCCTAAAATATTTTTATAATAATAAAATTCACAAATTTATTGAAACTTGTCTAATTTGTCTCCCTATTTGTGCCAATGCATTTCCACTCACTCCTCCCACAAATTTCATACCATGAAAACTCATTTAAATTGTATATGAAAAATTAAACCATTCTCAGCATAGCATGAAACCTACAATACAAATTTTGAAGTCCACATGATTCCAAGTTTATAACACTTTTCGAGCATTTCATGTACCTTGTCTATGCCTTCACATTTATTTGACAATTTTTCCAAACAATTTACATGTGTTGTCTACATTTTACATACATACATATAGGATAATATATTTTTTATATTGAATATAGAAGTTTACAATGAGCACAAATTACCAATAGGGAGCTAAAAGAAAAGAATACACTAGTATATCCTTAAATACAAGGAAACAACAAAAAAGATTAAAAAAAGTCATTTCATCCACTCGATTACTCTCTGACTTAGACAAAAAGTTTACAATCTCAAACTTGTAGCACTTGCTACTTGACATAATTTGACAATGTTCTTTGATAAGATATGTGGCTACAAAAAAGAAAGACAATCTACAAAAATATGCTAGAATGAAGCTTAAGAATCATATTTGTTTAATAACAATTATTAGAGAGAACCAAAGTAATATCTTATTATCTAAACATGCTTTAAAATGACTTGTCTCCCTAGATAAACAATCATATTGTTATGCATACCGATACACAAAAGAACTTGTGTCTAATTCAGCTCATGATAGAAGATAACATATAAGTTTTTTAAGGAATAGTCCAAATATATTTCTTGATAAAAGAGCAACCCAAAATATATGTTAATTTTTCCTCACATGAGCAAAAAAAGACTTTTTATTCATCAAACCATGATATATTTTAATCTATTCCCAATGATTAGCTTTCAATATACAAATTTTCAAGCTAGAATTTGCATTTTAAAATCAGCTTTTGATTCCTAATATGATCTCTCCTTTTAGTGTCAATACAAAAATATATAGGTGCTACATATCTAGTGCCAAGAGTCACCAATCTTGATTTTAGGGAGGTGCTTCATATATCTAGAAATTAAACCCATTGACAAATATAATTTCAAAGTTGTGTCATTCTTTAAGCTACACGATCAATGTAAGTGATTTTAAAAAAAATCAATTAGAATTTGATTTTGGTTAAACATATAGTTCAGTTGGATTAATTCTAGCTAGCTTAGATGACAGAAACAACTTTTCCAACTAGAAGTGTTTGAACTAAATATATACATGTGTCATTAATAATTGCATTATTTTTGTGTGACTTTTTGAAGCATATGATTATCTCCACAAACATGGCGGGGTGGACTTGAGGGTGCCACATGGTCAAGTGAAATGACAAACCATCATAGAGATTGGTGAATAGGTTATGGAATGCACCCATGGATACTAAACCTTTTCCTTGCACTTTCTTATCACTTGTTGTACTTGCATCATGATCTTGAAATGGATATTGTATAATTTTTATTGTATTGGTATCAAAAGAATTTAGCCTCGATGCAATGTAATTTGATGTGCTTCTAGTCTAGAATAGATCGCAATTTTAATCATGTATTTAATTTGGTGAAGTATCATGGTGTTTAGCTTTAGTTTGAGTGTGAAGTTTGAGTTTTAGCATATGTGGTTGTATTTGGTGCATGTATTGTTTAGCATATTTGCCTAATAATAAGCACCAATGCCTCTTTGGACTAAGATAGTAACAGTCAAGGTGCCAATGAAATCGAGTTTTGGCACTAGTGCATGTAGTTTAGCACCAATTCATTTTAACACCTAAGTTTTCCCTTTAGCGCATGCCCTTTTTCTAGACTGCGCACCTCTCTACGTCTTAGCGCATGTATGCCTGCACTTTTGTGCCAATGTTCTTTAGCGCATCTGACTATCTTTTAATGCTTGTGCCTTAATTGGATGAGCATTAAGGTTAATTGTCCAAACTTGAAGAAGGCTTAGTCTGATGATTTTGTATGGTTGGTTCTTCCTCATTTTCTTATTGATTTATTGATTATTACACAATGACTACCGTAATCTAACACTTTGGTTGTTGCTTTAAAATGAATATAGAATTAGAGGCCATAGAACCCTTGGAAGTAGTGGGTGATCTTCCACTTTTACTTGTTTAATATTATTCTATTTGTAAACACACACACACGTAATGAGTGATCTCATTATTTGTTTTGAGGCATGTGATTTTATTATATCTAAGTTTTATATTCTATAGTAAGTATAAATATGTAATAATATTAATGTTTTGATCGATCACTTCATAATCATATAGATTATAGTATTTGGTATTTGACACACACACACACACATATGTATGTATCTTTGTATGTGTATATATGTATATATGTGTATATATACATGTATACATGTACACACACACACACACACATATCTACATATATACATGTATACATATACATATACATATGGGTGCACACACACACACACACATATGTATTTATACATAGATATATATGTATGTATGTATGTATGTACATATATATGTATTTATACATATCTATATATATGTGTGTACATATATGTATGTATGTATGTATGTATACATACATACATACATACATATATGTACACACATATATATAGATATGTATAAATACATATATACATACATACATACATACATATATATCTGTGTGTGTGTGTGTGTGTGTGAGAGAGAGAGAGAGAGAGAGAGAGAGAGAGAGAGATTATATTTGCATGATTCCAGGTATTGTTTATGATATATATCTTGGGATTAAGATTATAAAGTATAATATTGTTAATAATTAAATATTATAAAATGTGAGGTGTAGTATTCTTAATTATTAATTACTAATAATGTGGATAGGTTATGGTTATATATATATATATATATATATATATATATATATATATATATATATATATATATATATATATATATATATTGATGTAGTTATTTATATGTAACATATTATGATAAGAATAAATATGTGTATGAATGAATATAAAAGCATTCATTATAGTTATATTTGTGTAATATAAAGTTGTGAGTTTAGAATTATATTGATTTATTTAATTATACCCTTTAGTTAAGAGTTAGTTGTGGGTTGGTTATCTTTGGGAAATCTATTTATATGGATTCTCTTTTTAATTTTGAGGGGGGTTTTTGCTAGAGCCTTGAGGAGAGATTGACTGTACTTTTATGGAGATTTTGGGAAAAAAAAATTATGAAATGTGAGGGCGAGTTTGTAAACACATTTCTTCAAGATTTCATAGGTTTTTTTGCTTTTGGGAGAGGGGTATTTTTGTAATAGTTTTAGTAGTTGAGAGAGGGATTTATTGCTATGGATTGGGACTTTCTTTCATGAAGATATCTAAAAGTGGAGAGGGCTTTAATGATGCCTTTCAAATATGGATTGTCTTCCTCTCATTGTCTCTTTCTTCTTGCTTCTTCGACTAAATCTTCACAGGCTCGAGGTAGGGTTTGAATTCCGTGGTGAAATTTTTTATTTGATGAAATATGAAATAATTTATATATTTTAATTGTGTATGATATCTATACTTTTCATTCCTAGAATTATTTAAAAGTTTGAGTTCATTTTGGAGAAAATTGCCATGTGTTTTCCTAGGTTTTATAGCAACCCATTTTTGGAGATCTATTATTTATATAAACTAAATTTATTATAGTGTTTTTCTTGGTTGATGTTTTGGAAGGGAAATTCAAAGATATAAAAATGGGTATCTTTCAGATTTCCCCTTTTATGGTTGAATTAATGTCCTAATGTATACTTTTTGTCAAACTATTTATGTCCATTCTTGTTCTAATTTTTTAGTTAAGTTTATCTAAATGGTATGAATTGGTATGACAATTTACATGCCTAAAATTGATTTCAGAGATAGGTCTCTCTCTTATCTTTCAAATTCCACTAGTTTGGTGTATTTTGGTTATGTTTTGTGAAAGTTACAATCATTTTAGTAAAGGAAGGTATGAACCATAACTAGGGTTTTCTATTTTAGAACAAAAGCCATACCTTTCTTTCCTACCATTAGATCTTCATAAAAAGTGGAGAGAGAGAGAGTTTGTAATAATGCTTGCTTAATTATCACTAAAGTGATTGTCTTAATTATGTTCTTTGTGGAAGTAATGGAAAACTACTCATTGATGACTATTCTTGGCATTTAACCAGTCTTTGAAATAAATCAATTTTAGAAGTTGTCAAGTGTTAGAGGCTTGTAGAGGTTACCAAAGGTTTTTAGGATCTTATCTTTGATTTGTTTGAACCTTTATTATACTGAATATGGTTATTTTTATCATGTTGGTGTATTTTGATGCCTTCTTATGTGCTTTGAATCAATTTGGATGCTAGATTAGAGTTTAGGGTTGTCCAGTGGATTAGAGACAACTAGTGATAACCTAAACCTAATTAGATGATAATATGTTGTTTTGATGGTATAATTTATAATTTGATGTGATTATTTGATGTATTTTGATATTTTACTTTTGGGTAAAGAAACTAGGTACACTAGGTGAGTGGCTCACAATGGGTGCTAGAGCACAAAGTCATTGCCATGAGATCCCCATTTGAGTTGTCTTAATCAAGTGATAACATTAATAAAATTTATTGGGAAAGGGGGGAAAAACACATTAATAAAGATTATTTTTTTCCTTACCCATGCTACTAGTGCTTGTATAGGATATAGACGGGAGTGGGAGAAGGTTCCTTATAATGGCACAATCAAACAACCTTGTCTTCATGGAAAGGTGTTCGGTTCTGCATATGCCTATTTGGGTGCTAGAAGATCCCAATGAAGGGTACCAGGGTCTAGAGTGACTACTAGGAGATCCCTTTGAGTTAGGGCTATGTGATGACACTCACCTAGCTTGCAACTTAGAGTATTTACTCCTTTGATTTTAGTCACCTCTAGTAGTCCTTTTTTGACTTGTTATCTTTTGTGCTTCATGCTTATTTTAAGGTAAGGGTTTAAGACACCTTAGGTATGTCTTAGTTGTTATGTCTTGCATGGGCCTTGGTTTCTATCTCCTAGCTCGAGGGAGTGGGCCTATTAGTTCCACATAGCTGGGTGGTTAATCTTTTTTATATCAATGTTGTTCATGGTCTCTAGGATGATTCTTGCACATGATCCTTTCTAGTATCCTCATGGAGAAGATGCATATTAAGAGACTAAGAAACATTATATTATAATGGCTCAAACCAAACAGGGAGATCATGAACATATGGATTATTGTGTTGGCTTAATATGTCCTCATGAGGAGGGTCCTTAGGAGGACAAAATGAGATTAGCCTATAGAAAATATTCAGGATAGGATATGGAAAATAAAATTATATTAATATACTTCCATGCAAATAAATAAATAAGAAATGATCTATGTGACTAATGAGTGCATGAAATGAAATATTTTTGTATTTTTGAAACATGTAAACATGAAATGCAAGAATATAATGAATGTAGCTATAGTAGATCTAAAGACACACAATATAGAAAAGATGTAAATGAAATGCATAAAAATGATATGTAGATATGTAAATTTAATATAAAGGAAATCTAACTAGATGCACACAATGTAATAAAGTAGATCTAGATAGGAAATGAAATATAACACCAAAATCAAAATGGGGATGTAAGACTTTGGGCTCACCAAAATGTATTATATGAAATAGTTACCAATGGTAGACAACCACTTTACACATACATTGGAATACTAAAATCTGACCCTTAGGCCAAATCTGATTTGTATAACCAAAAAGGATGAAGGGATACAATACAAATGCAAGACCTATCTAGAAGGTGGACTTAGGGTATTCCTTATTTGGATATGAAAAGAAGATTGCAAGGGATATATGCTAATGGTTAAGGAAATAATTACTAAAAGGATACAATAGTAGATATGATCTAATATATCAAAGTAGATGTAATATATAAAAGTAGGAATATGTGCACCTAAAAATGAGAGAAGGTATTCAGAGGTTATTTTTATGTCTGATGGAGTCTCGAAAGAGTTTGATTTCCAAACTAGGAAATATGCAGTCCACAATCTTGAGATCTACAATTCTCCATTCTTCTTTGGGAACAAGTCAAACTTGGTTTGATTTGTACCACTATAGGTAAAAAAATTCAACCTATACTTGAAAATGTTAAAATTAGAATCAGAAAGATGGAATTGGGCAAGTCTTCTGATTGTCCTTTTGGCTCTATAACAAGATGTATACTTGAAAAAGCTGGGTATATGTCAAAATTCAACCTATACCCAATACTGCCAGAATTCAGAATAGAAAAGTAGATCTGGAAAGGTCTCTGAATTGGGTCCTCAAATCTATATCTATATTTGCACTCCAAACCCACACCTACACACAAGAGAGAAGGTGAAATTGTTGGGGGAAAGGGGTTTTCCTTGGTCAAGCCCCTGTATAGGAATAAAACCTTGAAATATAATTGAAATTATAGGAGGAAATGTAATCCAGATCTAAAACATAAATTACCTTATACCTCAATGATGCAATGCCACTTTGGAGATGATCACAAGTGTTGATACAATAGCTTGGACTCCACAAAAACCCAATAGGAAATCATGAAACCAAACCCTTGAATGATGAATGTAGTAGTTTTCCATGATGTGTGGTTGAATAAGAAAGGGAGGAAGAATACTTGAATGAATGAATGCATATCTCCTTCCTTGATAGAAAACTCCTTTGCCTAGACTATGGAGAAAGAAGCTAGGTCTATAGAAGGAAATACTTGAATGCTTGATGGAAGATGGATGAATGCCTTCAATGAATGCTTTCTTTCTTGAACTCCTTGAAGATCCAATATCCTACTTGTGGAAACACTTTTGAATTGTGGATGTGATAATGAGGGGAATAGGTCTCCTTTTATAGTAATTTTGGGCTCCAAATTCATGAAGGGTGACCTCACTGGGCGGGAAAATGAAAAGCACTTTGCATTGGTCTCGAAACCCATCAAAACTAAAGTCCCAAGGTATTGGTCAAACTAGGTTTGATCTATATCAGTATAGGTCGAATTAGGTTTAACCTATACTAGTATAGGTTGAACCAGGTTCAACCTATACCTGGAAGGTGTCAATTTCAAAGTAAAAGTTGTGGGATTTGAGAAGTGTTGAAATTTTTATGAATAAATAGAAGGATAAGCAGGGAAATCAATCATAAATTTTAAAATGAGACCAAAAGGGAAATTAATTATGTGAATTATTGGATAAATGGGAAATTGTGCATAGAAATTAGATCCATTCTCAAGTTTTGAACAAATAATATTGATTTGGAGGATGCAAAAGGGCTTGAAGAACACGAGTTCAATGTGGGAACCCATAAATGCTAAAATGTGGCAAAAATCGAGCACCTAAAAAGGGTGCTTACTTTTTAAGACGATACAAACACTAATCAATTTCATGCCATGATTTTTCTTTAAATGGAAATAAATTTAAATTCCTTTTTTTGGATCATTATAGTATCATTTTTTTATATTTAAAGTTTCATCTAAATCACAATAGCAATTTCTCATAGTCCAATACCACCAAGTTACATATAGAACTAAATAACCCTAATCCATCTCTATCATTTCAAAACATCAACACCACCAAACCAAATTCAGAGCTAATGATACTACAACTCTATCATTTTGAAGTGCACTATACTTGTGCATTCCAACTCTCCATCTAAGCTAATAATTGCATAACTCTATTTTTATTTAATAAATCCTACATTATTGAAATTAAATTTTTTTATTTCCATCTCACTATTAAAACATTGTCAACCACTTACTGTAAACTCAACACCACAATATTTATAGGTATGGTGAGTCATGCTATATTGAGCTCCAACATTGTATATAGGTATTGTGTGTTTTGTCTCATCTCTACAAAAAAGTATTCTTATATGTTGCATGGAGGGGAATTTATTGTCTTGATTAGTTAAATAGTAAAGTCCATATATATCACCATAGGTGTATTTTGCAATAGCTTAAGATTGTAATACTTTACCATTGATATGAGAATATGTTGAATGTCAAATGGGTAGAAAATCAATGGTTGAGTATAACTCGCACATACTTTTGAGTATAACTTTTTGTCACATAATTTTAAGTTGGAAAGATAACTTTCGATGGATATGGAGGACAATTTATCCTATTTAAACTTGGATCTATCACTAGTGTCTCTCTTCCATAGAAAAGTTGGTTGTACTAAGAATCTTTCTTGATAGTGGCTTTCCTTGATAGGGGTGTTGGTGCTCTATTCATCCAATGTTCTCCTTCGAGCTATACTCCAAAATACATAACAACTATACATAATGTTAAGAGAAAAGGAGAGAGCTTGGTTACAACAACTATTTCTCTAAGAAATAAAGGTGTGCAACTCCAAGTCCTTACAATCTCACACCTCAATTATTCTCGAAGCATTAGTTCCATTGTTACAAATTCTAACATGTATATTGATCAACAACATCATGTGCACTTGACTCAACAATATGAAAATGTCATTTGACAATTATTTTTAGGTTTTGAAGACAATGAACACCAACAAATATATTAAACATGACCAATATAATAGACTAATGATTAACATGTCTCATAAGCTTTAAGTTTATTGTTCTATTACACTAGATTAAAATTACTCAAAATTATTAAACATGACTAGTGTAACTGACTAATGATTAACATGTCTCAAAAGATTTAAGTTAATTATCCTATTATACTAGATTAAAATTACTCAAAATTTGGTTCCTACCCTTCAATATGTTTCCCAAATATATTTTCCAATCACCATACCATTGCACCTTATTGAAATACTATTGCTAATCTATAAAAAGAATGCAGAAAAAGAATAGCAGTTGTACAGACACAAAATTGCCGTGTTCTATACTCAAATTCTTTTAGTGGGCACCCACAAATAATGCAATTCAAATCGAACGTTTCAAATTCTGCTATCAGTACAAATTGAGTGTTTTTCTTCTGGAAGACAGTTTGAACATAACCCACAAGATACTTGACCTCAAAATTAGTGGCATCCTCCATTATTAATCAGTGGAAGATGTGATGGAAAAGTTATTTTTAAATTATATTTTAAACAAGATAAGCATTATTGGTCTTAAAATTTCATATAAAAAATTGTACAATCAAATCTATTAGCACTATCAAAATCACAGTCACGGATTATAGAATTTCAAATGAAGTGTTAAAGATAATTTGATCTAGCAGGTACTTGAATATTAAATATTCTATTCATAATAGTTCTTCTTGGAAAGGATAATTATATTAATTTTTAATATAAAAGTGTATAAAGATTTTTAAACAGAAACAATTGTCATTAAAGTTCATAAAGTAGAAATTAGAAAGAGTTTACTACAGATTTACTACTTTCAGAATTTGAAAGAAATCATGAAGAATACTAAGATAATATAAACACAGAAAATAAATTAAACATCCATATCATTTTAAAGAAGTACCAAAACTATTTAAAGATTTTTAAATATCAGTTGTCATTAAAGTTTATAGAGAAATCGAAAGAGGTTTGCTACTGACTGCCACTTTTACAATTTTAAAAAAATTTCGAACTTATATTCAGATAATTAAACACAAGAACATATCAACTGCCCATATCATTTTAAAGAAATATTAAAAATTATCCTAGATTTATGATGAATATGAGCTCTATTTTGAATTAAAAAATTATAAAATGTAAGGGTGGCTAATAACTATCCAATCGACCAGACTTCTCCTTTAAATATAGTTGATAGAAATGTTTGAAAAACCAGGGCAGCCAGCTGTGAAATGGTATTACAGGATGATTTAAACATGCAAAGCTTTAGGAAGTACAGTCTTTTTGATGGCAACATGGTTGTCCGTTTTCATTTAGAGGTAGGCAATCTATGTATGTATGATTTTAAGTAAATTATATAAATGTACATGATTACATACAAATTAATTTAGCTCTAAATGATGTATATTTGATGATAAAATAGAATAATTGGTTGTATAGGAAATTAAATAAAACGAATGCAATGTATTTAGCTTTGAAATTGAAGAGGGGTGATGATTTATAAAGTTCATTTGTTTTAGTAATGAATATCAATGATTTTGAATTTTATGTAGATGAATCTTGTTGTTTTAGGTTAATATCATGACATATAAATCTAATCTCTAATCTAAGAATGTGGCTTTGAGAAGTTATAATTATTTTATTTAGTTCATTATGCTTCCTCCTACTTAATGAGCATTTAAGTTGAGTAGTATTTAAAAATACTATGGGAGATTGTTAGATCACTAAGGTCAAGTTCTTTTAGATAAACCATCTTAGATGTTTGAATTTACAATTATGAAAAACAAATAACATGTAGTAGGTAAGCATGCAAGTGATTTATAATATGACAATTTTGATACAGATATTAATTTTAAAATTTTATTGGATTTCCACAATCTATTAATTTATCACTTAGTTATTTTTAGATTTCATTGCGTGTCTCTTTTATTTCCAAAAAAAGAAGATCTGGTTCCAAACTACCTGATGTCCCAATGTATGTTGTGACAATGATTGATAATTGTAGTGGATTGGCATGGGATGAAGAAGACCTCAAAAGTATACTAATAATTCTTGTACCTCTAAGGAACTAAAGGCAAATACCTCTCACAATTGCATGGACTATAACCATGCACAAATGGCAAGGCCTAATGCTACAAAAAGAAATGATTGATATTGGCAAATTGAAAAGACATGGGCTAACATTCACAGTCATATCCCGATTTAAGTCATTAAATGACCTTTACATTCAATCAACATTATTCTTTGAGAGTCATTCCAAAATGCAAAACAATCCATATACAATAATAAAGAAGAAAATGAAGCTCAATTACAACAACTCACTGTCTAATAAATCAAGGTATGCAACTCTTACCTATATCTTTGTCACATTTCCTATGATGATTTCAACTATTGCTTCAAGCTATATAATTGCTTCGAAAGCTTGCCACCTAATCAATTTTGCATTTAACCATTTTTCTATACAAGTATTCTTTAGCTACAATATACCATATTATTGATGACCATATTCCCCAATATAGCAGATAACAAACTGCTCAATGTCATATATTCATGCAATGTTCTCCTTTGAGCTATACTCCAAAATACATAACAACTATACATAGCCATAAGGGAAAATGAGGGAGATTGGTTACAACTATTTCTCTAAGAATTGAAAGTGTGCAACTATAAGTCCTTACAACCTCACACCTCAATTATTCTTGAAGCAGTAGCTCCATTGTTATGAATTCCAACATGCATATTGATCAATAATTTCATGTGCACTCGACTCAACAATATGAAAATGTCTTCTGGCTATTGTTTTTTAAGTCTTGAAGACAACACACACCAACAAATATATTAAACATGACTAGTGTAATGGACTAATGATTAACATGTCTCATAAGATTTAAGTTAATTGTCCTATTACACTAGATTAAAATTATTGAAAATTTTATCTTGCCTTTCAATATATTACCCATATCTTTCTATCATCATAACTACTACACCTTATTGAAATGCAATTGCTAATCTATTAAAAGAATGCAGAAAATTATAGCAGTTGTACAGACACAAAATTGCCGTGTTCTATACTCAAATTCTTTTAGTGGGCGCCCACAAATAAAGTAATTCAGTTTCAAATTCTGCTATCAGTACAAATTGAGTGTTTTTTTTCTGGAAGACAGTTTGAACATAGCCCACAAGATAATTATCTCACTATCAAAACAAATATTATCATATTGTTATTTTTATTTTAAGAGAATCTCACGTACATTCACAGGTCAAACAAAATTTAAGCATTAGATTAATATGAAATGTAAATCATATGCCTCCCATTTATATTCCTCACTGTATATTCTATTACTTTTGTACTACGAATCCGCATGCTATATACAGCCAAAGATGGTAGATCATAGATCACTATTTAATTGGACATCTTTCCATTAAACAATCAACTCACTTTCAAATTATTTCCCTGGTTTTATCCAAAATGACAGTCACCCTTCCGTAGTCAAAACACATTTATACTGTTTACTTATCGATCACTGTTTTTTTGAATACTAATAAGGAGACTGGTAATTTAACTTTTGTGCATTCCTGTTACAGATTGCTTTGGGTGTTTGTCTTTCACTTCAAAGAATTGATTTCTCTGAATTGACCATGACACGTTTTAGGTATGGAATTTTTTAGGTTTTGAAGTGAGAATGAGTAAAAACTGGAAAGTTTTAAGAATAATAAAAGCTAATCTCTTTTGTAATCTTATTTACTCTGCTTAATAAAAAATACTAATAAAAGTTAGTCAAAGTTAAGAATTTTTTAACTTTTATTTTATAACACTTATGTAAAATTGTTATAGATGGTAGAATATGAACAAAATTTTGTTAAGTGGAATATTTATGAAAGATTATCAAGAAGGAATATGAATTTGTCTTTAGTATAGAAAAATGAGAAGGGTGAGTCTGTTCTAATTGTTTACTCTAATGTGGGTAGATATAATGTTAGAAAAGATGTATCTATAAGGCATGGGGTCCATAATTTTAATTATAATAGTAATGTGTAAGGATCAATAGATGTTATGGATGTAAAGAGTATTATAAGCGAGCGTATCCACCCAAATGATTAATCTTTGATGACCCTTAGTAGCTATATAAATGTCATATGATAGTCACAATTAGGTAGTCTTATCAACACATATAGGTAAGATATAACCATAAAATTCCATGTATAAATGATCTCCCCAATATGGATAATATGATAAGATCAATATAGAAGCATGCCAAGAAAGTGTTAACTCATATTCATGAGGATAAGGTATTCAAATGAGATAAACATCTAGGATAAAGACATGATAAGAGTCACAAGCATTAGGATGAAAATGTGATAAGGATAATAAGAATTATCCATGTAAATAAAGATTAAGATCTCATAACATAATGTGATGAGTCATGTACCGAATAACAAGGTCATAATGCATCTCATAATTTTGAGATGTAAATATGGCATGAATCACATTAATAAAATCACCAGCTATAAATGTGTGCAATGATTCTTCTTGTAATATATTAGTTCGACAAAAAAATAGAAAATTTTCCCATTAAATTAAAACATAGAGCAATATTGTATTAAAATGATTGTATCTCATTATAAATTATTCACAAGCCTCTTGAAGGAGGTAACCTCCATTAAGCAATGCTTATTGAAAAATATTCAATCAATGATCTTCTATGTCTTGCCAAAGTCTTCTATTTAAATTAATTATGCTCAATTCAACTACCATTTACCATCCATGTGAGATAGCTACCATTAGTTAAATTGATGAATTTCAGTGTATGCATCTAGAATTATTTTAATGACACCTAATGTGAAAGTAAAAGGTTAAGACAATGGGGTCCTAATATGTACCCCCTTAAAATATTTTCCCTTAAAACTTGGGATGATTTTTTTTTTTGAAAACTTAGACTATCATGATCCTACATTACATCTTTCAATAATTTGTGATTCCATTATGTTTGAATATTAGTGATGGTATGACTGTGAAACTATCATGATTGCTTGTCAAAGATAAACTCAAGTTCTAAGAGAGTGAATCCTTCACCATCAAGCTTTGTAGGATAATCTAAACTTTGAACATATTAATGATAACCTTCTATTGAACTCCTAAAATGATCATTACAAATATATATAATTTTATCATTTGAAACAACTCTAGTAGTAATATCAAAATACATTTTACCTATTTTGAACAAGTCAATTAAATGCATTCTTATTTATAGAAAATGTGGTGTATGAACATCCTTTTCTACTAATGGTAAAGTTGGGTGGCTTTCACAACAATCCAACATTGATATCTTTAAATATTGTCTAAGTTAAATTGCTATATTAACTTGAAAATAAACCCACATGTCAAATGAAACATAAGATGCTTTACATTTTCAACAAGAAGCTTTTAGTTTTTACAATTTTTTTTTTCAATAGCTACACAATCCATGACTCTATATATAACAGCAAGCATAACATTCATAATCTAAATTGGAATATTTTTATTTATTCTACTAATTATTATTATAAAAACCTTCAGAGCAAGTTAAATAATGGAGAACCAAATTTACCAATGACGATCCTAAAATATTTTTACAATAATAAAATTCACAAATTTATTGAAATTCATGTAATTTGTGTCCCTATTTGTGCCAATGCATTTTCAATCACGCCTCTCACAAATTTCATACCATGAAAACTCATTCAAATTGTATATGAAAAATTAAACTATTCTTAGCATAGCATGCAACCTACAATACAATTTTTGAAGTCTACATGATTCCTTTATAACATTTTTTGAGCATTTCATGTACCTTGTCTATGCCTTCACATTTATTTGACAATTTTTCCAAACAATTTACATGTGTTATCTACATACATACATACATACATACAAGATAATAATTTTTTTTATATTGAATATGGAAGTTTACAATGAACAAAAATTACTAATAGGGAGCTGAAAGAAAATAATACACTTGTATATTTTTAAATACAAGACAACAACAAGAAAGCTAAAAAAAGAGTCATTTCATCAAGGATCACTCTTTGACTTAGACAAAATTTTTACAATTTCAAACTTGTAGCACTTGCTACTTGACATAATTTGACATTGTTTTTTGATAAGATATGTAGCTACAAAAAGAAACACAATCTAATGAAATATGTGAGATGAAGCTTAAGAATCATAGTTGTCTAATAACAATTGTTAGAGAGCACCAAAGTATATCTAATTATCTTTAAACATACTTTAAAATGACCAGTCTCCCTAGATAAACAATTATATTGTTATGTATACAGATACACAAAAGAATTTGTGTCCAATTCAGCTCATGATAGAAGATAGCATAAAAGTTTTTTAACAAAATAATCCAAATGTGTTTCTTGATAAAAGGGCAACCCAAAATATATGTTTATTTTTCCTCAAGAGCAAAAAAACAAAAACAAAACTTTTTATTCATCAAACCAATATATTTCAATCTATTCCCAATGATTAGCTTTAGGAATTTGCATTTGAAAATCAGTTTTTGATTCCTAATCTGAGCTCCCCTTTTAGTCTCAAATTCAATACTAAACCTCCATTTAAGATTGAGTTGCAGAGAAAGAAACCAATCAGAAAAGGAATGAATATAAACTTCATTTGAAAAGAGATAATTGAAATGACTTGACATCCATCTGCAATCTTTATTAAATTGTATTGGCTAAGAGTATATAGAAAGTTCTATTCACATTAAAAATTATAAAAAATCCATCTCCAATCTTTATAAAATTGTATTGGCTAAGAGTATATAAAAAGTTCTATTCACATTAAAAATTATAAGGCCTTAAAAGTACCAATTTTATTCTCTTAAAATTTCCAAGGCCTTTTCAACAAATTCACATTGGATGTATCCTATCAAATAGTCCATGTGCTATGTCTGCTAGGGAAGATACAATTACATTAATAAATTCTATTATCTATCATGTACCTTGTCTCACATCTCAGATTTTAGCATAGTTTCTTCTAAGGCATTTTTTCAAGAAATCTAGGTGCCCCGTTTATACCTTCTCATTTTGTATGCATGTCATACAATTTATATGTTTCATTCATTCATCAATCCTCGCTTCTACCTTTTGCATATATGCCAAGAATTCCCGCTATTATTTAGACTTTTTGTTTGTGTTTGCACTGAATTTTTTTATATGGCAGTACTTCATAATGAACTGCATAACTACTGAGTCAGTCTGCATCCCTGCTTATATGTCCTTTGGAATTGAATTTTGTACAATAAATAGCAGTGCATATGCATTTGTCAGGATTATGAAGGCCATGTGTTGATTTCCAGATACTTACGCAATCCCCCATGTTTGCTCATTCAGTTTTTGTCAGGTTTTATTATTTAGAACTGCCACTGCATGTGGGGTTTCAGCTCTGAATGCACTTGACTATTTTAACCGTGTAGATGCATCAAAATCTTGATTCTCCATCATTTTATACGCGTACTCTTTTCAAAACGCTTCTAGATTGCTTGTGAACCTGATGGTTCTCTATCCATAACATTTAGATGGGGTTATTTTTTATATAAAATAATACTATCATATAGGTCTTTACAAAAATTCGAAAAAATTCATGACTTTTACTGGTTTGATTCTCATAATCCACCTCTAAAATATTCTAAAGATACAAAAAGTCAATGAAAACACATTGAGTTATGCAAATTTATGTTTTTACAACCGTTCTGTTTTATGTAGAGAATAGCTAGAACTCAATATTGCTCGGACTTTTCAAACATTTTAAATGTAAATCTACACATGTTGGACTTTAATTCCAGATTGTATGCACTTTCAAAAGATTTTTCTAACTGCATTAAATCTTTATATTTCTAGATGTGTATTCATATTGAATTTGTAGAGTTTTCAACTATCTAAACAATTCAAAATCTTATATATAATTTGTTAATTTTATAATGTATGCGAGATTGAGATTCTGTAACATCAATATAATGACACAGTTGAAACACAACTTTTATGCTTCAACTTAAAATCTTTGATACTTAAAATGACTTTTTTTTGAAAAATTCATTTACCACTAAAACTATTTGAGAATTAATTCTTTTTGACTTAATCACATTTAGATGACAAGTTAGCTTTATAAACAATTCAAGGCACTAGCTAAATTGTTTAAGACACAAATTATGTTTTGCAAATTCCCTTAGACAAGATCACATGATCTTCAATATTGATTGGTTATTTTTATGTGGCTTCTAAATCACATACTCTACTTTTCTTGAAGATAAATATGATTTTAGGATGTAGAACAACAATTTGTTAAAATGCACCACAAATTTCCTCATTTTCTCATCTTATTTTCTTTTGGAAGAATTGTAGCAATTATGCACAAACATCTATAGTTAATTTAAATCTACCAGATGATTTATTTTTTAAATTGTTCCCATTTGTGATACATTCATCTTTCAAACTCCAAACATTAGTCAACAGTATGTTTAAATCTACGAGGTGATTTATTTTTGGCGACGGCTATGCAACCATATGGTTAGAAAACTTACCAAGGGGAACTCATACACTTAGTTCTTTTTTTTGAAAAGTGTCCCCTTGGTAAGTTGTCTAACCATACGGCTGCATAGCCGTCGCCTTTATTTTTTAAATTGTTCCAATTTGTGATACATTCATCTTTCAAACTCCAAACATTAGTCAACAATATGTCCAATAATTGTTTGAAAAAAAATCATAGAAAGATATTTTCTTCAATTACTACCAAAATTCAACATGCTATACTAAAGCTCAATCTTGATTATCAACTTCCTATGAATTTTCCCATGAAACTTTGGTAATTTATTCCTTGAATTTAAGGGAACATTACTATATTAAGCCAAAATCAAAGACCAAAAATGGTTTTCTACATGAAGCAAACAAACTGACATCTTAGTGTCAATACAAAACCATATAGGTGTCAGATATCTAGTTTAAAGAGTCACCAATCTTGATTTTAGGGAGTGCTTCATATATATAGAAATTAAATCTATTGACAAAGATATTTTCAAAGTTGTGTCATTGTTTAAGCTACTTGATCATTGCAAGTGAATTTCAAAAAAATAATTAAAATTTGATTTTGGTCTAATGTAGAGTTTAGTTCGATTAATTCTAGCTAAGTTAGATGAAAGACATAACTTTTCCAACTAGAAGTATTTGAACTAAATATAGGGTAGGTGCACCAAGATGGTGTGCAAAAAGGGGGTATAAGTGGCCGCTTTTTTTTTGAAATCGGGGTAAACCTGAACTTCAAAGAGAAATTGGAGGGTCTTGCACTCAAAATTAGGAAGATGTGTAAATAATAAAAATTGTAGTACTTTGAATCTAGTTTCTAAACTACTAAAGTTTTTTAAAAATGGTTAATATTAAGAGGGTCAAACCATCTACGCACGAAAAAGTGTTGCTAATTTTTTTGTGAAAAACATAACATAACTTTAATGGATTGTATGCACTTTCAAAAGATTTTTCTAACTGCATTAAATCTTTAGATTTCTAGATGTGTATTCATATTGAATTTGTAGAGTTTTCAACTATCTACACAATTCAAAATCTTATATATAATTTATTAATTTTTATAATGTATGCAAGATTGAGATTCTGTAACATCAATATAATGACACATTTGAAACACAACTTTTATGCTTCACTTAAAATCTTTGATACTTAAAATGATCAAAGATTTTTTTTAATTCATTTCCAACCAAAACTATTTGAGAATTAATTATTTTTGACTTAATCATATTTATATGAGAAGTTAGCTTTATAAACAGTTCAAGTCACTAGCTACATTATTTAAGACACAAATTATGTTTTGCAAATTCCTTAGACAAGATCACATGATCTTCAATATTGATTGGTTATTTTTGTGTGGCTTCTAAATCACATACTCTACTCTTCTTGAAGATAAATATGATTTTAGGATGTAGAACAATAATTTGCTAAAATGCACCATAAATTTCCTCATTTTCTCATCTTATTTCTTTTGGAAGAATTGTAGCAATTATGCACAAACATCTATAGTTAATTTAAATCCATGAGGTGATTTATTTTTTAAATTGTTCCCATTTGTGATACATTCACCTTTCAAGCTCCAAACATTTTTAAATTGTTCCCATTTGTGATACATTCATCTTTCAAGCTCCAAACATTAGTCAGTTCAGTATGTCCAATAATGGTTTGAAAAAAATCTTACAAAGATATTTTCTTCAATTACTACCAAAATTCAACATGCTATGGTGAAGTTCAATCTTGATTATCAACTTCCTATGAATTTTCCCATGAAACTTTGGTAATTTGTTCCTTGAATTTAAGGGAACATTACTATATTAAGCCAAAACCAAAGACCAAAAATGGTTTCTACATGAAGAAAACAAACCGACATCTTAGTATCAATACAAAACCATATAGGTGCTAGATATCTAGTTTAAAGAGTCACCAATCTTGATTTTAGGGAGGTGCTTCATATATATAGAAACAAAACCTATTGACATATATAATTTCAAAGTTGTGTCATTATTTAAGCTACTTGATCAATGCAAGTGAATTTAAAAAAAATAATTAAAATTTGATTTTGGTCAAACATATGGTTTAGTTGGATTAATTCTAGCTAAGTTAGATGGAAGATACAAGTTTTTCAAGTAGAAGTGTTTGAACTAAATATAGGGTAAGTGCACCAAGATGGTGTGCAAAAAGGGGGGTATAAAAGTGGCCGCTTTTTTTTTCTTCTCTGAAATCAGGTAAACCTGAACTTCAAAGAGAAATTGGAGGGTTTTGCACTCAAAAAGATGTGTAAATAATAAGAATTGTAGTACTTTGAATCTAGTTTCTAAAATACTAAAGTTTTTAAAAATTGGATAATATTAAGAGGCTTAAACCCTCCACACACAAAAAATTGTTCCTAATTTTTTTTGAAAAATATAACATAGCTATTTCCGTGCACTCAACAAAAGATATAGTTAGATTTAATATTTTGAAAAACTATTTTGTAGGATGGTAGGTAAGACCGATATCTACAACTTGTGTATTTTTCATAATTTTTTGTAGAGTACTTTTTTCTTATGATTTTTTGAAGTGACCGCATCCTGCAAATATGGTACCTATTCATGTGCTGGGCATAACTTGCATCAAAATAATAAAAAATGCAATCTTCTTTTTTAAGAAGTGTATAGATTCAAGTGTAGAACAATAATATGTAATTTGTTTTGTAATTGGTTGAGTAGATCAAAAGTTATTAAAAAAATGGTAGACATATGTCTGTGAGGCCTGTCAAGACACTAGTAAAGAAAATTAAAATTCACTATGTTAATGTTGTCCAAAAATTGAAAAAAAATATGGTTAGAAGATGAGAGGATGTGTAAGATTATGGTGGTAATTTCAGAGATACCCACTTGATCATTTGTAAACCTGATGAGGACGAAATCAATAATATATGTTGGAAGATGAAAAAATGTGTAAATGGACTAAAATGGAGGGAAAATGGGATTTGAAGCTTTAGGATTGTTTGCTAACCCTTTTTACAAGCCTAAAATGCGTATGGGTTTTTATGTCATCATAACCCACTCGGGGTTTGAAAAGAAAAAAATGTATTTCAAAATTTTCAAAACCCGTAC